>VZTD01006137.1:287276-519840 GCA_013397725.1 Rhagologus leucostigma | reverse complement strand
TCCAGCCTGGAAGCAGGGCCCTCTCTCTCCACCGGGTCTTCCACTGGATCACAGCCTCCTCCAGGCATCCACCCGCTCCGGTGTGGGCACCTCCCCCCCGGGCTGCGGGTGGATCTCTGCATTCCCCGTGGACCCATGGGCTGCAGGGGGACAACCTGCTTCACCATGGTCTTCACCACGGCCTGCAGAGGAACCTCGGCTCCAGCACCTGGAGCACCTCCTGCCCCTCCTTCTCCACTGACCTTGGTGTCGCCATGTTGTTTTCCCTCACATATTCTCACCTCCTCCTCTTCTCTGACTAGCAGCAAAAACCTGTGACTTTGTTTTGATTTTCTTCTTAAATATGTCATCACAGAGGCGTTACCAACCTCTCTCATTGGCCCAGTTTCGGCCAGCAGCATGTCCATCTTCAGAGCCATTAGCCATTGGCTCTGCCGGACATGGTGGGAAGCTTCCAGCAGCTTCCTCACAGGAGCCATCTCTGCAGCCCCCCTGCTACCCAAAACCAGGCCGTGCCAAACCAATACAACAACATTCCTTCATGTGCTGGGGAACGCAAACAGAGCTGGCCCTGACAGCATTTCCAGTTTCATTTCTCTAGTTTTGTGTTCTTTTGCACCAACTCTTTTGTTCTCTGTTGATATTTAGATGTAAGATTAATTCCTAAAAAAGTTGTGTTTGTGCAAGATCACTAATTCTGCCAGACTTCAGTTTTTGCAGGTGGCATTCCTAAGAAAGGAACATCTTGACCGAATGAAATGGACTTTAACCATGTGTGCTCCTTAAGGGCATCAGTAGCAAGCCTCATTATGCTATAGGAATGAAGAAAGGTTAAACCTGTGGGCTAAGAAAGGGTCTGGAAGATCTGTGGATAATGGTGAGGATCTTGATGAACTCAGGAATGATTTTACTGGAACAGGAAGATGGGATGTCACAGATTTCATCGAAGCAGGAGTGCAGTGCTTTTGACAAAGGTGTAAATCCCTGGGGTGGTGGTTATTTTAGAGTGGACCCACAAGGTGAAGCACAGAAGATCTGGCATGGGAAAGGTTTTGGAAGATAAGGTAATGATTAAGGAGATCTTTGAAAGAAAAATGAAAAAATAAGTGTAGAGACTTCATAGAAGCAAAAGCAGTCTGGGGACACTAGGAGAGGACCAAAGAGCTTACCTCTGGCTAAGTGACTTTATTTTTCAGGCAGCCTATGGACAGGAAACAGAAAGGTTCTGGATTACCAGGAGCTTGCCATCACTATGTTGTGAGCAATGTATCAGTTTAAAGCTGGGGACATACTTATTGACTGGTATCCCTCTCTCTTCTGTTTCCAGTTAAGTGATTTGCTACACTCCCACCACAGTGTAATCCAGTAATTCAGCTCAGAAAGCAAAAAACACAACACAAATGTCTTTGATACTGGTTCCAAGGCCGTGTTTAGATGAGGAAGGACCCCTAATGTGGTTCAGGGTTAACCCAGATTGTCAGATTTGTCATGGTTCAGTGAGGAACTGAAAGGAGTTGGTGGCAAACTCAATAGTAATTCAGAACAGCTCTGCTCACAAGTAATACTGGCTGTACTATTTTTTTTGTCCTAGGTATGTTTTTTCAAGTATCTTTTGTTTATTTGCCTTTTAGCTGTTAGTAACCTGTATTGTTACTAATGGGAAGACAGCAAAAATACCTCAAAGGCCCTGGGTGGGCTGGAAAGGTAAAAATGGAAGGTTCTTCTTTCATGTGTCTTATCCACTTCTCTGTGCTGTAATAGGACTTGCTTAGCTTTTTGGCATGGCCGGGACATGCCAGCACTAACATAGTGTCAGGAGATCTCTGCAGGTGGTTTCTGCAGACAAACAGATTGCCTCTACCACCAGCCTGGATTCGGAGAGGATTCAGAGTACTTATCATGTATGGTTTGAAAAAAAATCCCTTGCCTACAGGGAATACTTTGGCAAATCCCTTCTCAAGGAGGGTCCATTACCAGAGTGAACTAGCTGTTTCCATGGGTAGCCTTCTATCATATTAGAGGTGGTGACTGGGGCATTAATCTTTTACACATGCAAACATGAAAAATGTCTGCAAGGTCAGTATGTAAATAAACGGCATTTATTTATCTCTTTTCCATCAACCCATTTATTCACCCTTCTTATATAATAATGAAGCATCAATACATGTATTAACAAAGAGGAAGACCCCACTGAAGTTTTCTAAGGCAGTAGCATTCTTGCACTAAGGATCACTGAAACAATTTACTGAGCAACGGCCTCCAAACTACCCCACAAAGCTACATCCTTCTGGAATTCTAATGGATAAATGCTTATTCATCCATTTCTAATGTTACACACAGTGTAACTCCAGTTACTGTAATGTCATATCATGGGAAATGACAAAAACTCTTTCTAAGGACCTGGAAGCAATCTTCCCTAAACACGTCTCACAGCAGCTAAGCAAATTAAATTCATAATATTCATGCTGATATTAGGTGAAATGAAAAGTACTTTACTACATTCTAGAGGCAGAGATTTAACTTTTGCTGCAGAATTTAGTTTATTACCAAAAGTGTACGTGTCACTGATGAGAGGTTTAACAAGGCGAGTAAATGAGAAGTGCAAGTTTTATTCTGTACAGGGTTTTACTCATCAGGGAGGTCTGACATCTCTGCTGATGTCAGCTGCCATGGTAGACCCTTGCCATTTGTGCAGAAAAACAACAACTCATTACAAAGGGTATAATTCTCTTTTAATCTCACTCCACACTCACAGTCTAACTGAATGGCACTTTTTTCAAAACATGCTGAATTGTGCTGATTTGGGATCATACATCAATGTAACTAGAACAAGGTTGAAACTAACAGCTGAAATATTTTCATACATAGTCAGGGAAGTAACATGAAACCTGGGAAAGGACCTTATGGACAGGAAAGGATGGCTATAGCCTCTTTTACAGTGAGTGAAATGGTGTATAAAATGTATAAATTAGTGCCCAATTTATACATTTTAAATCCTTGGAATGTAGAGCTCTGCAAAACAGTGGCTTTTCTTTATTTAGCTTGGTAAAAATAATATTTTTTTTTCTCTCAGAGTGTTGTACACTGAGAACAAAGAATACAGAATATTAGTGATATTAGTGAAGATTATTGCAGAACCTGAGGGAATTTTGCCAAGTTTATTGAGTTTGTGGGGTTGTCAGCCTGCAAAAGGACAATAATAACAGCTCACTTCTAATGGTATTCCTTAAAATCTTTTCCAGTCTGGTGTAAGGACAACTTTTTGAAGACTGGTTTCCTTAGCAGTTCTATGACCACCATTCTGCATGTTCTGGATGAAGATTCCTAGTAAACTACTAGTCATGCTGTGAAACTAGACATTTCAGAAAATTGTTCAGGTTATTAACACTGAATGGAAATAAGTATTTTTCCAGTTTGAGGGAAGTTTATATTGTACAGGAAAACATTAAAAGGAAATCCAGCTGTTAGAGACCCCTAAGCAAGGGGTTCACTCTACTTATTTGGAAAATTGATAACTTCATTTTAACTCCTTCTGATTTAATTATGAAAGGTGGTGCAGTCTGCAAATCAGGAACTGTAGAGTTGTTGTCACCAGTCATGGAGCAGCAGATAATGGGTTTGTGCATATTGAAATGCTGTTGAGCTGAGCTCACAGCAAAGGGGAGAGGACAGGGACAGGGACAGCATGTTTGAGGATGACGGCTACATGAAAAGATGAGTTGTACTTCCTAAATTATAGACGAAGAAGATTAAAAAAGAGAATTAGATTTTCCTTCATAATGGATGACAGCTTTTAGTGGTTCCAGTTGCAGGTTTAAACAAGGAAAACAACTGATCTTTGAGCTGAAAGTATCTTCAGTATCATGATGTCCTTCCTGTCCAAGTATTCCCCCGTATGCACAATTGTCCTGGTTGATCCCATTTCCCCTTCTAGTCGTCTTCTTCTTAAGTAATACTGGGGCAGGCAAAGCAATTTTACGAACAGAATAATTTGTATTGTGACCTGAACCATTAGCATTCACAATTTAAGAGCCCTGGGCTTTCCCTGGTTGGTGCTTGCTGTTGGCTGATAGACAAACCTCATCATATATATCTTCACACTGGGGAGCAGCAGCAAAGGTTGAAGGTTATAGAGAGATAGAAAGAAAACAGATATCTGAAGGAGAAGTGAGATTAGGAGAGAGTGAAAATACTGAAGAGGGCTAAACTGAGGCAAGGGGTACACAGTAAATATTTGAGGCAGAACAGGGAGATGTAAATATAGGTAGATGCTTTTCTGCTGCTCTCCCTGGATCCTGACAGCAGCACAGGATGATTTCAGCCATCCACACAAACCTCCCTTCCAGTCACTCCATTAATCACTTGCTGCTGCTGCTGTGTGTGAAACATGGAGTGAGAAGGGTGCTCTTGTTAGCATGTAACCATCCTTCATTTCAGCTCACAATGCCAGTCACATGCATCAGTCTGAACCAGCAACACTCTAAACCTCAAGGAAAAAAGCATGAGTCAGAAAAAAGAAAGAAAAAAGGTTTCTGAGGACAGTGGAGGAAGATAATAGCTGAGGTATTGCTTGCAGAAAGGACATAAAGCAGGGCCAAACCTCAAATTTCACTGCAAAATGGGACAATCTATTCAAATATTTTCTGCTGAAGTCATGTGTAAAATTAATCAAGATGAGAGTTTACTTTTTTTTTTTTAACCAAACTTGAGCATTACTGAAAGACACAATAAGGCCTAAGAGCTCTTTATTTGTGGGACACTGTCTTTTCATACAGGTGGCTGAGTCTTGCAGATATCTGCAGCTGAGATTTGGCCAGGTTTCCTGTATGAGAGGGAGAAGTCCAATTTTTGAATATTAAAAGTTGTAAAGAAGAGAATTAGATGTGGCCGCTTGGGAGTACAAAGGTCTTGTACTCTTCCACAAATCAATTCTCATTGTCTTGATGTCATCTGCATTAAAATTTGTAAAACTGCTGTGTTGTATACGGCATGGATGGCTGTGTATGTTGTACCAACATTAACAAATGTCAGTTGGTTGGTGCTTTCTCCTGTTGTAGTTGTGCCAATTTATGCCATTATGGTTGGTCTCTCTGTTATGAAAGAAAAAACAGCATCCAGAAAACTGGAATAGGTTTCCAGTTGGGAAAAATATTATTGTTTAAAAAAATAGGTTAAATATTAAATGGCCATTTTATTCTCCCATCATAGAATGTAAGAACCTATGAGTGCCTTTTCTGCATATAAATTTTTTGTTTTTCATATTACCAGGTTCATTTTATTTATTCTGCACTTGACTGTTAACTAAGTGATTGCTAAAGCTGATTGACTGAACTGAATCAGGTACCTCTAAAACCCCCAAATATTTTGGCTTTTTCCTTTGATAGTGAAATTTGTACGCCACTAACATATATGCCTCTGAGTTGAAGCATGCTAAAGGAGTATGAGTAATTAAAGAGTAATTAAAGGTAGTTAAATTCTTTTTTTTTTTTCAGTTAAAATATATAAAACTTTAAAAAATCACTTCTTCTTTTCCCTTTTCACTGAGGATGCTTTATATAATTCTGGCAATATAGAGTGGTTTTGTGTTGGATTCAATGTATGTCTATTTAAAAGACAAGCATCTCTGCTTAAATGCAGATGAGCATTTTATCCAATACATGTATATATTTTGAATTTTGAATTTACAAATTAATCTGGTGAGAAGCACCAAGTCTCAGATGGTCATGCCTCAATGACTTCATAGTTTCTCTTTAAGATTTATTGTTTCTGTCTCTGAACTACAGGCAATGGTCATCTATCAATATCTCACCAAGCAAATTGATGCTAAAACACACAATAAAAGATAATGAAACTATCACAAAGACCTTCCACAATAGCTGAACACAAAGTCCTGAAAGGAAGACTCTTAATTTCCTTGTATTTTTTTATGAAAAATTGTAACTTATCCAAGGTCCCTTTGAGTCCAAGAGAGCTTCTGCTTTTGTTTCCACTCTTTCAAGAAACCCATTAGGATTGTCATGTTTTGCTCCTGATGTCTTGCCCTTTGAGTTTAGTTTCATGGTCTGCATTCAATGATGTATTAGCAGAAGTTCAAATTTTTCGTTCTTTCTATCTTTTTAATAAAAGACTAAGCAGTTTACCAATACATAAATATTTTAATTGATTTCAAAGGGATTTGTGGGGTCACAAAGATAGTGAAGTTCATTTTTTAAATTTTAACAAGCTCCAAAACTGACCAAAATTAAGGTTGTTTGTTGTTTTTTTTTCCATCAGCAGCTAATGATAGAATCATGGTGTGGGATAAAAAAACAACAATAAAAGGAGGTTTGTGTTTACATGAATCAGTGTGACAATATTCATGTTTACAATTCAGCAAAGTTGAGAAAATACCTCTCTCCTGACCCTGACACAACACATTGGCAGCTTTAGTATAAAGTGTGCATTCTTGAGCCTGCAGGTGATCCTCACTGTGGAAGATCATGTATTCACAACTACCCAGTAAAACCCGAGAACTGGTGAAATGGAGGATAAAATACAACTTCAGAAGAATATTCAAAGGAAGCCACTCTAAAGTCAAAATCCTCAAACTAGATTTAAGGTTTTGAAGTGAGGCAATTCACCTCAAATAGGAGGAAATAAAAGATGCTTTAAAAGCACAGGATTAAAAAGTAGACATAAAAGAACAGTGATACTTTTCAAGTAATAGAACAAACTATATTATGAGCAGCATTTTGAAGTGTACATCAAACCGATTTTCTCCTCTTTATCCTTTTTAATCTCCACCAGATGCAGTTTCTTTAAATTCAAGTTTTACATTCCTAGCCATAACTTGTCTGAACACACGGAGAGAGCATTGACAGACATTAGTGGCATTCTTTTTCTCTTTCTTTCTCTGTCATTCTATTTGTTACAGCTGCTGAAGGCTTATCTTCTTAAGTCGCTCAGTTTTATAGACTTGGTTTGCTTTATTTTCTTCTATGTTTTTAGGCTGCAAACAATTCCATGCCATTCTTCCATGGAATGTTTGCAGTGAAAAAGATGCATAGACACACAGAGACATATGCTTATATAAAAGTGTATGTAAATAAATGTCTGTATGTATATGTACGCATGTATATAAATGATCTCAAAGAAAATCTGACGTGATTGTTACTCGTATGGTAGAAAAAAGCTTTACAATTATATTTTAAAGCTTAATTGACAGCACATAGCACGACTGAAATCTCAGAATGGAAATGCTGCAGGAGGAAAAAAGGGTTTTCATTAAGACACACCAATAC
This sequence comes from Rhagologus leucostigma, assembly GCA_013397725.1. Taxonomy (NCBI): domain Eukaryota; kingdom Metazoa; phylum Chordata; class Aves; order Passeriformes; genus Rhagologus; species Rhagologus leucostigma. The sequence continues at coordinate 512,560 of VZTD01006137.1, read as the reverse complement.
TCAGTAGTGCTTTTTCTCAGTTGATCCCTCAGGGTCATAATTTTCTCAGGAATGATGAAATACAGTTTCCTTTCCCACAAACAGTTTAGGCTTTTTTGCTTTCTTAAGAGATTGTCAGTAATGAGTTTCTCCTTTATTCTTTCCCTCTTCTCTCTTACACCTCATTTAATTGCAGATCAGGATGGATTTACCATTTTCACTGTTTCTTCTAATTAGAATTACATGTATGTGAAGCAAACTGATCTGTTACTAGGTGGTTTTTTTTCCTGTACAGGAAATACCCATGACTAACATCCTGCAGTAGCTAAGTCTCTAAAATAGTTTTTATTCATTAAGGCAGCATGATATGTTTTAATGATGTTTAACAGAATCTGCACAATTTCAGCAAGTTTGTCTGCTGACCTTGTGCTGCAAACATAGGTTATGTTACAAAGATTGCAAAAGGCAGCAAAATTTATCTTTATTTTATTTTTCTTCCTGCAGGTAACAAACCTGACTGCTTGTTATTTATTTTGGACCTGTTCAGTTGGATGGACAGGAATAATTGCATTTTTAGACATTGTTAAATCCACAAAACATCAAAGGTGTGACGCATACTATGCTGGAAACAACTCTCAGTGAGGAAACTCTAAATGGTAAATGGATAAGGATAAGGATAAATAGTACAAAATAAACCCCTCATACATTTGGTTAATCAACTCTATTCCCCTTTCCCCCCCATCTTTCAAACTCACAGGCAAATGACATTTGCCTTTCCCCAGCATGCACCTCTCCTTTAAACCAGGGAGTTTGCCTGGGGCCATACCTATATATCTGATCCATGCATAATGAAGCATGAAGCTGCCAATTGTAGGGAGCGTCTGCTGTGTCAGAGACTGATAGGCATTTCATTTGCTGAACTCCCAAGGGCCCTCACGCTTCTCAGGTTTCATGTAGTATTTATTTTAGGTGCTCACATTTCTCATCTGTGAACTTCACACCATATGTAGGATGAGTAACACAAGCTCTGCGTGAAAAAGCTCTCCAGGTAGTTTTAAATGTAACTTGGTGGACTGGGGACATTATGGACTTGAAAAATAGGCTTGCATGGGAAATGAAGGAATATTGAGCTTCGTTTATACAACAGCTGTCTGAGTCTTTCACTGAATAAGAATGGCCTTATTCTAATAAAATCACTGCTCTACACTTCTACCACACAAATTGTTTTGTAGTGTGCACTGTGAAGATCTACATTTTTTGCAAATTATTGCTACTCTGCCTTACTGTCCACAAGGAAATGTTCATTTGCTGTTTCTAAAGTGCAGTTTTGTTAGGTCTGAGGCTCACAGTCAGGCTGAGCTGATGGATAGCAAGCCCATATGCCACACAGCTTTGAAATCTGAAGGCTGAATAACAATTCTGAAAAGATTGCTTTAGTTCTCAAAATCTGACCATACAGAATTACTGAGGCAAATGTATGTCTCTTGTTTATTTTTGTTGGTAGGGATCTAGAAAATATTTCATATGAAATGCTCTTTTTTAGCATAGCATTGAAGGAGAATAATAGAGACGGATAAAAGAAATGTCTATTCTCCATTGGTATCTTTTCTGAATAGGTGTTTCTAAGCATAGCAAAACCTTTGGCATTTGCTTCCCAGTTTGTAGGCAAGGTGATTATGACAACCTTATGAAAAATCCTCACGTAAGTATTCATAGGGGACACACTCTCTGGTGCAGCCAAATGATGTAGACTAGGCAGTAAAACTGACATTCAGAAAACAGATCTGTTTGACTGCTTGGCAATCAAAGCTTGTTTCTGGGAGGAGACAAATACTATGTTCTTGATCAGGAATATTTAAATATGTGTGCAGTATGAAGTATTTCACTATTTCACTGGTTCCAATGGCAGATTTCTCTTGTAGAATTCAGTGTGCTCACAGGCGCATGCTGTGCTGAGGGGAGCAGACCCTCTGCTAGTCCGAAGTGCTGTAATGAAGCAATGTCAATTTAAAACAGAAGCATTGTTACCCTGCACTTCCACCTTCATCTGTTTGCAACACTCTGCTTTCATGAGTGCTTAATGTCCAAACTTCCTGTGGCAATCAGCTCTCTCTATTTTGGCCTTTATTCAAGGCAATTCTGGGGGGTTTTATCATTAAAAAAAAAAAAAAAGAAAAAAGAAAAAAACCAGAAACAACAACTTCAAAGCCCTTTTCTGTGAGTTTTATATGTCACGTACAATCTGTAATAGGCAATGCTGTGAATGAGACAGTTCACTACTATTAAGCTAATGAAATACAAAGTGTAAGTGGTTTCATTATGCCAGCAGCAATTCTTTCTTATATTTCATTGCAATACTTATTCCATAGTATGCTTTACAGTAGGAAATTCTATTGAAAATTTTTTCTTCTTATTGAATTTGAGCAGTAAAAAGACATTGCAGAATTCTACTTTGTGTATATATAATCTTCAAAACAAAGTGAATGAATAGAGTTGCCTGCATGGAATTAGGGTATTACAATAATGAATGCAATCATGTTGTGAAAGGCTTTTTATATTGTTCAGACTCACATGAGAGTGCAGCAAGATTTGTTTGGCAAGTAGCATTTTGGTGTTCTCTGGCTTTCAAATTTCTAATCACAATTTCACCTTAACGTAAAAGTTTTATTTCTAATACATTATTTGCATACACATATATGTCTGCCAAATGTGGGGTTTTTTAAATGTGTACAGTTTATTAGCATGGCTGAAATCAAGTGGATGTTATTGACAGGAGAATAATTGTGCAATGGTGAATTCAGCTACAGATGCTACAGCAAAGCTGTTCTTAAGCTGCTTTACATGGCACAAATATATGTATGTGCAGGTGCCCTCGTTTGTGTGCACACACAATATATGGATAAAAGCAGATACTGCATGTATGTTTGGAACTGGCCTGTGCCCATGTATACTTCTTTTCTCTAACAGCTACATTCAAATGGGAGCGTAAGGCGAGGAGGAAGGGCGCAGACATCTCCTGATTCATGTGTCATCTCCGACGCAGCTCACTGCATTGCAGGTCTTCTCCTGCTGCCAGTGGAACTAAACCATGATGAGGAGGGACCACCCTCTAATGGAGAAAAATAGTATTTCTGTTTCGGGCCTCATTTGAATATTGGCTTTCAGCTTTGCCTTTGTAGCACGGCTGCAGTGTGATGCAGTGAAGCAGAGACCACACAGCACCTTAGCACAGAAGGAGCAATTTACAGACAGCTGGCCCAAAATGTGTCATCTGCTTTCCATTCAGATTCCTCCCATTACTTTAATCCTGTGGCAGAGAACCTCATCTCTGAGTTTAGTTTTCAGTCAGTTTGTATTTTGTAGGTGTCAAAAAACATTTTAGACTTGTAAATCCGACTGGCATAAATGGACATTTCCCCTCTGAATCTCACCAAGAAAAGCAGTGTTCTTAGTAGAGAGAATTACAAGTTCAGCAGTGGTAGCACTGTCTGTGAATGGTCTATTTGAAGACTACATGCATTTCAGATTAGTTTTGCAGATGAAAAGAAAGACAATTTATCCTTCTTGAAGGCTGACTTAGGCATCATGCATGGGAAAGCTCTAGCTCCACAAATACATATCCCCAAATGAAACAAATATTTCCTTCAACGGTTCAAAAAGTTAATTTCCACAAGTAATCTGTTTGTTCACTGTTTGGTTTTGGGTTTTTTGTGGGGTTTTTTTTTTTCAGTTGATATATTAATGTAGAAATATCTGTCCATGCGGTTCAAAGGGATATACAACAGGAAATACCCAAACGATCTGTCAGAGAAGCCACATGAATGCTGCACTGTATGCACATATGACATCTTGAATTTTTGCTGCTAGTAGGTGTTCCTTTCATGAGCATTGAAAGTACTTCTCAGCCAATAGAACTAATTCACTTAGACTCAAACCCCTACAAGTCTATAAGCATAAAATTATATGGGTTTTTTTTTAGTTAAGGTTAATCTTAAAAGGTTATAAACTACACTTTCCAGTCAGTGAGTAATTCAAAATTCATACCTGCAAAAGTCTGTAGAGCTGTTGTAATGAAAGATAATGTTCAAATGAAATTAATGAAAGCATTGTTATCCAGTTTGTAAGAGGTAATTACGTTTCACCTCTCTAAAATCCCCCGACTGCTTCAAGAGCAAATGAAAACTGTCTTCCTAAATTACTGTGTGTTACTGTTACACATTATTGAATGCAGTATTTTATTATTTCTTTTAATTTTAAATTATGAAAGCAAACACATCTACATGTACAGATACACATACACATACATATATAAACAGACATATATGTGACCTCCTTGAGGATTTTTGTGAGTGGGTTACAAGGGAAATGACATCAGCATACAGCAAGGAGGATTGTTTATACACTCCCCTGTGCAGGAAGCACTCACTTGATGTCAAATAAAGCAGCATACAATATTTCCTCTTTCTGACCACTTCTTTGTCCAGGTGGTATTTGTGTGTAATATTCTTTTCAGTCAGAAGATTGCATGGATTGCAGCTGGGAGGAGACATGCCTGAGGGGAAAGTCTGGCCTTGCATGTGTAGAAAAGCCAGCTGCAATCTGGCTCAGAATTTCTGCTTTCCGTTCTTAAATTTGTGACGTACTCTAGGATGATAAAACGTACTATGTAAACAAAAGATATTTAAATTCTCATCTAAATGTCTCAAATATGTAGAAGCAATTAAGAATAGAATATAAGAAGAGAGAAGAAGATTGAAGTCTGAGCAATACACTTTCACAAATCAAGAGCTGCAATAAATAATATATAATATTTGATCCATTCAGCTAAGTCAGTCTCTGAAACACCACTTACATTTTTTTTATTCCATTTACTCAGAAATTTGGTAAAAATGGTCATCTCACAGAAGTGAGATTGTGGAATTTACTAACCCAGGCCTGTGCAGATTTGCATTTCAGCTGTTACTTTTCTGCTTAATAACTTGTATGGCTTTTATCCAGAACTAATTTTGGGTAGATGGAGGTGTCAGTACCTGTGCTAATACACTAATATATATTCAGGTTGTAATACACTGGTCTATGATATTCTGTAGTCAGTCTTCCTACTGCCACTATTTGATTTAAAAACTACTCTGGTATTTATAAAATAGAACTCCTAGTGCTCCTAAGGCATTGGACTTTTGGATTATTTTTTCCCGTTTTTCCAGGAAAGCAGAGAGAGTTGAGCATTGCAATCACAGCATACTAGAAATCAGTGACCAAAATTATGAGATTCATTTCCAAGTTTAGGAGAGGGACATCATAAAGACATTGACTGATGAGTTTTAGGATGATGTCTGCCTCCATTATATTTCTGTGAACCCCAAATCTAAGATGGTTTTCTAAAGTTCCATGTCTAGTTAAAGTAAATTATTTAATCTCCTGCAGGCAATTTACCCTACAAATCTCAGATACCTGATACCCATCTTTAGATGGTGGAATCATTCCTTTGAAAGCATGTCTCTCTTCCTTTACCACAGTAGGAGCATGAATAATGAATTTGTCTTAAATACCTAATTTTCTAGTGTCTAAAGTATGATGAAATCACATTACACAACTAGATTAGCATTTAGACCTAAATTAACCACACAGAAAACTAGGTACAAAGCAGAGCCATTGGGGAACACCATGCTGATACTTTTATGTATGGGCTACAGCCTGAATTTCATATGTCTTTATGCAGGTTTAAAACAGCGCTAATAAGATAGCTACCTAGGAGAGCCATTGTGTGCCTTCACAGACTTGTCAGAAAAAATGGCTTTGAGAGGTTATAAGTAAAGAGTTTGTAGAAATGCAAATGAAAATTCACTGGGTGGTGGTCTGTTGCTCACTTTACAGCCAATATCCCACTTTCTTGGTCAATTTCTTTCTTCTTTAAATGAATTTTGAATTTTAAAAATGGGAAGAGGTTACAAAGAGAGAGAGAAAGAGAAGGGAGAGAGAAAGAGAGAAAGAGAGAAAGCGAGAGAAAGAAAAAAAAGAAAGGAAGGAAGGAAGGAAGGAAGGAAGGAAGGAAGGGAGGAAGGNTAGTTGCATCTAGGAAAAGTGAGGGGACAGGGAAAATTATAGTCTTGAAATTGAGGACACTTAAAAATTTGCAACAGGGGAAGAAAAGAGAGAAAGAAGGAAGGAAGGAAGGAAGGAAGGAAGGAAGGAAGGAAGGGCAAAAAAGAGGATGAGAGGAAGGGGTGAAGGAGAGAGAGGGAGAAAATATTTCATCTGGAACACAACCTTCATACACCTCCATTAGTGTTTTCCCAGCCTTTTCCAAGTCCAGGTACCATCCTTTCCTTCCTTAGAAATGTTGCTGCCAGCAGTCCTATGGGATGCAAAGCTGCTTACATCTCTTGGATCCTTTAGTCTTTTGGATTTACTTTGTCGGAGATATTTACCTATTGTCAGAAAATCCCCATTTGATTTACACACAGTGGATTAAATCTGGTGGCAGTAACATCACACAGTCCTCCTGGCTTCCAAGCAACTGCAAGAGTATAACTGTCAGCAGAGACTATTCCATTTTGTTTTAGCAGACCACAGCTCATTTAGTCCTTTTAAAATTTAAAATCAGTTATCCATATTCTTATTTACTTTTACTGTCATAGTAGGTGCTTTATCACCTGATTAATTAGGAAGCAAAGCAGAAGCAAGTTGTCTAACCAGTACCACGTTCTTGTTTTTCACCTGTCAATTATGAGCTACCTAGCTCCACATTTTGAACCAGCACACCAGCACAGCACCAACTTCTTGCAAGAGAAAAGATTCATCTGGTAGAAATATTTCACATGCTCACTGGGAAACCTTCCAAAGATAGACTACAGGTAATTCTCTTGTCTTCTTTTAAAGGATTTTGGGGCACAGACGACTTTTCATATGACAGGGTCCAGGACACAGTGGTCAGTTGGAACATCCCAGCAATGCAGACCAGAAAGTTCAGAATCTGCTGTTCTGAAAGCACTAATCTTTCAGGGAAAAAAATTCCAGGGCTCATTAACAAAGCTGCATCTTCTAGTTTGCCCCAACTCTCTTGACAGAGCATTAGTATTTGCTACCCCTCCGTACTGTTCTCAGCCTTACAGTCAATGGGAGGACATGCAGCTGGATGTCACTGCTCATCAAAAGCTTGTATTTGTCTTTGCTCCTTTGCTCAAAGAAGGCTGTTATTGCTCAGCCATAATGATTTTATATGAGCAGTTCCAGCTTTATCCAGCAGTTCACAGTACTGTGCATATACGTGCAAACCAGTATGGTATGCAACCACAAGTTTCTCTATCCACTTTTACATTACATTTTCTTTCCCCTGTCCAGTCTTGAGTTGTATAACCATGGATTTATTTTGACTTAGCTTTTCAGAAATCTATGTAAAATCCTAGCAAATATTGTAGAAAACAGACCTTTTTCTCATTTATACAATATTTAGAGGCAGATATTATTCACATAGGCCCTAGAGCCAACAATTCTAGCTCCATCACCAAAAGGAAAATATAACTTGAATGTAATGTGGTGGTCAATAATGTCATATTACTAGGCTTTTCTCCATGTGACACAATAATACATCAATATACAAGTAAAACAGTGTTAGCATCCCAGAAACTATACAGTTTCTACTTACAGGCATATTTTTCATATGTTATCATTCAGCATAAATCTGGGAGTAAAAGGCCAAAAATGCCTTCCTATTTCATTGCTGTACTGAAACACCACAAAGTCTCTACTCTTAAAAGTCTGTCAGGTATGAATGAAGGTCAGAGGAATACAAAACGCCTATACATGAGGTTAGAAAAAGTAGATCATTTAACAGGGAAAATGTTGCAGCACAGACTGTGCAACACCAAATAGAGAAAAACCACAGCCAGGGAGTGATGGTCGTGCAGCTTTACTAAAATCTCCTATGAGTGATGGTGCCAGCAATGAAATTGTCTGTAGTGGAAGGACAAATCAGACAAATAATAGGTCTATCCTGAGAAAAATTATGGTGGCTGCCTGTCTGTTGACAAGGGGACAGAGAGGCATGTTGAAAACAATTTTTGGTGAACAGTGGCCTTTGTAGAAACATAAACTGGGAAGAATTTGCCTTTAACCAAACTACCTTTATAAAACATAATATTGAAGGATTTAAATTCAAGGGGAAGTAGAGATTTAAAAAAATGGGCAAAGGTTCTTGGTTTGCTCTTTGTCCTCAAAGCTCTGTTTTTCTTTTGTTTGTATCCTGAAATGAGGCAGCACTTTCTAACAACTTGTGCTTTATTCAGAGATCAAATTTTGAGTTAATCTTAAAGCACTAGCTCAAAAAATGTCACATTTTAATGTGCAAGCCATGAATACGCTGAAGTACTTAGCTCATCAAACAGATTTTCAGGCAAAAGGTCTGCAGGTTATGTTATATACAATATTTGTGCAGGTAATTTATTTTCAAGAACTTACCAGCATTTATATCCAAACAATTACGTGGACGTAGATGTTTTATAAAGCAAAATTTGTGTACCTAAAAACAAAAAAAGCAACTTTTGGGAGCCTAAAACATTTGATTAATTTTAAACAAAATCTCAAAAGAAATTATTTGTTCTTTTGTCTATGTACATGCTCACACAGCTCCAAGGCTCCACCCCGTCATGGCTGCTGTGGAAAAATTAACGCTGTCCTGGCTTAAGGCAGACATCAATGTATGTGGGGAAAAAAAGGAAATGTAGCATTGATTTGGAGTGATTTAGTCTCCTCTCAAATAAGCCGTATGACAGACAGAAGGGGTTGATATTTTTTTCAAAAGCAGATATAAGGCAAAAAAACCCAGCCCCAAATAAACAAGAAAACCTGTCTTGGTAGAAGTAATAATAATAAATTGAAAAACTAATTTTAAGGTTGTGAGAAGTGTGTATGGCTGATTTTGTATTGAAGGACTATCTATCTATTTCCAACCTTGAATAAAAAGACTTAAAATTAAATTGGAAAAAAAAGAAATAATGTTCATCCTTTGCTGTTGCAGTGTCCCTAAAGTCTTAGAAAATCCATATCACTTTAAAATATTTTTAAAATATTTTTAAAAAGCAGATATACAAAATTACTATAGCATTTGGTTTCTAACTTTTTCTCTCTACATATTATACACCTTATAGCTATTTTACCTGATTAATACAAATATAGCGTTCTTAGTAACCACAAATGAGAAAAGTGAGCTTTCGTAAATCAGTGCACACCATTCCAGATAAGGGTGACATCCAAATGCCAATATTTCCTGCTAGATGCTCAAAACATTGTCTATTTCAAGCACATTTGTGCTGTTACCATTTGTTGCCTATCTAGTGAAGTCCGTATTTGCTTTTGTTGCCGTTTTGTCCTGTCCTCTTCACAGATTGGGAGCCATCAGTCACTCTGAAGTCTTCCAGGTTTGCTTATTCACTCCTCTCTCCTTATGTTCTGCTGTCTTTTGTGCTCTCACAATACCTCTCCACCTCTCTCAGACCTGTCTAGTCATTGTTCATCTTGTGCCATCACTTAGGTGGCTGCTTTTTAATTTTAAGGCTACTCTGTCATTCAGGAGCATTTAATATCATTTACACTGGGGTAAATAGTGATCCAAGCTGGAGATCAGCAGCATCTAATTTTCCCCACTTCACAGGTATAGAGCATGTTAAACCAAACTGAGCTTACATGTGCTGTGACACATCCTCAGTGACAGCACTCAGGAATTAACAGGGTCCAGCACGTCCAATCCATTTCATTCCTTCTACTTTTTTTTCTTTCTTTCACCTTCCTACCTGTTTAATAATTTAATCTTTAGCTGAAAAGGAACATTTTGATGCAATCCTTATTTGGATTTGGTCATTCATCCAATATATCTGGAATATGCCACAAAAAAAGAAGAATCTTTAAAAAAACCCTTAAAACAACAGTAAAGACACAGGACTTTCACCTTATATACAACTCCTTCCTCCACTCTCTGTGAAGTCACCTGGGCAGTGAAAACTGTAGTTCAGGATCTGTTTCTGCAATCAGAACAGTGGAGGTGTTATGGATTTTGTGTTCATAAACCTGTATAATTCAATATATCAGAATAATTCTGCTTATAAAGGGTATTTACATATTGGCATGATACAATTCTAATTTCTGTATGAAAATTAAGAGGTAAATTAGACTAAAGTAAGTTACAAAATCATTTCTCTTCAAGAACAGTTCATCTTTAGAATCGTATAGACTTGTGGGAGAGTAAGGGGGAGGAATAAAACCTTCAAAAACAAAAGCTGTGTGTTTAATGTGTTTGAGTTTGGGGTTATTTTTTTAGAAACTGGTCTTTTTATCTGCAAGAGGCTTGACATGGTCTGTCATGGTCTTCCTGGTTTCTTTTGGTGCATTCCAGAAAAGTTCCCTGCTCAGCCTTCCTTTTGTTTTTGATAAAGCAGAGCTAGGCTACTTACTACCCTTTCACTTCTCCACATCAATTTTTTTGTACTGCTCTGGATAAATTATATCATCAATAAAGAACTTTAAAATAATGTTGAAATCCCTACAAATAAATTGACTGTATTATTAACATTTAGCTATCAGTCCTTCTAAGCTTGTGCTTTTGACCTCTTTTTATAAATAACCAAAAAGGAATGCACTTGAAGTCTTATTCAGTCTGAATGTGTTGCCATAATCAACTTTACACTCCATTATTACTTGGAAAGTTTTGTCTGATCTAAGTGTGTAATCAGCTATTGATTCATGTTTAATAACAGCCATATTGGGACAAAAGTCAAAGCTTTATTATTTTGCAGTTTTTCTCCTTAAATCACTTGCATTAATCATGTTTGATGACTGAATATTCAATACTCACGACTTTCCTTTCCTTTCCTTTCCTTTCCTTTCCTTTCCTTTCCTTTCCTTTCCTTTCCTTTCCTTTCCTTTCCTTTCCTTTCCTTTTTCCTCTCTACCTCCTTCGTTTCCCACTTCCATAGCTTCTTTGATCTCTTATTGTCAAGTCTAGAGCCAGACCAAAAATCAAGTAAGTCTTGTTTTGCCTTATTCATTTAAATGTCAAAGGATCAAATTGTCAGTATATGCCGCAGAGTCCCTAACGCAGGCAAAATAACAGATATTTCTGGGTTTGATGCTGTACAAACACAAGGAAAAGAGGAACAATCACTCCTATATTAGTGAAATACTATATCTGTGCTTTCTGTTCAATCTCACTATTCCATCAAAATCTAAGTGGTTAAACCGAATATTTAAGTAAACTGCACCCTAATTCTTCAGATTTAAATTAAATCTAGGACACAAGGTTAGAAAAAATAATATTCAAAAGCCCACATCTCCAGAAGCAGGATGCTTCTCTGTGTGACTACTGTTCCTTTTTCATCCCAAGATGAAAAATGAAAAAGATGTCTGTTTGCTTTTTCACAGTATACAAAATTGGATTAAATATCACAAGAGTTTTTTCATTTTGCTTGTTACTCTTAGTGTTTCCAATATTGCTTTTGCAATAGTAAGAGCCAAACTTTTCTAATATAATGAGTTTTGCCTCTGTCTTCATGCCAAAGACAGGGAACACAAGGTTTAATACTTCTGGTCATAGCAGAGTTCCAGGGAGCAATCTGCCCATATTCAGAATTAGAAATCAAAGAAGCTACAGAAGAGGGACTTCTATGCCTGAAATTACTCACTTGTCCGTAGATTTTTTCTTTTTATTAAAAGTAAGAGCTTTCTTCCCTTTAATTTTAATGCCAGTAGTTTCAGGGCTCCTGCCAACCTCACTTATGGTTCCCTTACACTGTACTGGTGCTGGGCTGGAGAGTTTCATCACTGCAGCAACGTCAGAACTCCTTGCAGTCAGCATATCCTCAGTGTACTCTTCTTTTCTTAGTTGTGTCATACATACAATAACATTTTGCACTGCTCCCTGAACCTGTTCTACCAGGTGCTGACCACTCTTCTCAATGAAAGTCATCAAGATTGTCTAAAGTAATAAGCTGTCCTACAAACTCAACACATTTAATCCAGTGGAAAACACTCGGAAAACCCCAGTGTTTAAAAACAGTGGAATCTGGAAAATAGTCTTTAAAATATTTAATCCATTATATATTTTGTTTAAGGAATATAGATAATTCAATATTAATTCCCCAAATATTAATGCCACTACGTTATACAAAATTACAAGAGCCTGAGATGGCAACTCACTTAATGGGGAGCCTTTTAAAGAAACATTTCTCCCAGTAAAACTCTTATTCCAGCTGCTTTCTCAATACATCTTAAATACTTGAAGACAGTTACTTCTGTGAAAAGTGAAGCTTGCATGAAGGAAGATGACCTTAGTATAGTATAAAAAAGGTAATATTTTCATTATTTGCACTCCTGAAAGTAAATATCTCAGTTCCAGCACTTGAGAGCAATTATTATTTCAGTGAAATAAGGAAAGATAATATTTTATCTTCTCAATAGTTGCAGTCAGTATTTAGTGTGGAATATAAACAGTGAAGACAAATGACCTGTTTTAGAAACCTTGTGGTTCTTTTCCCCCCCTTAGGTTGACTTCTCTAATTGGAAAGGGAAAAAATACAGTCCTATCATGGAAATTATCCAGTCGATGAGGCTGGAGATGGAAAGAAACAATTTGCAGTACAGAATCTCTCTGCAAAGGATGAACTTGTCTGTGCATAGACATATTAGAAATAGGTGCACAAGTATATACCCAACTCTATAAACTGATGACACCCTCGTTACAGAAGAGAAAGGTCAATAATGTATTACAACATCAGCTATGGGAACTAGAAATCCAACTATGACTGGATTTTTAGTTCAGTCAGAATGAAGATGCACTTGATTGTTCCCTAACCTAAAAGAAGAGTTTTCTGTTGCCAAGCTTCATAAAAGCAAAACAAAACCAAAAATCACTCTTAGAAAAGAAGGTTATTCGCAATATTGGAATTATCTCAGCAAAAGGGAAGCTACCAAGCTCCATTAGTCATTGGTGTTATTTTGCTACATTTGTAATGAGTATACATAAATAAGTTTATAAAGTAAAACATAATGACAATAACATAGGAACTAATAAATTTTGCAATAAATCTTTAGAAGTGTGACAATCATGGAAAGGTTTTCCTCCTTAGATTCCCATGTAAGTTTGGCATTAGCCCTCGTTTCTCTGCTGCATGGTGTGCACTTACTTGCTTAAATTTTTACCATGGTCCCCAAAGTCCTTTTGGAATCTGTAGTCTCACATGGAGAGACTCCCCCAGTCCTTTCAAACATAGCCCACCCTTTCTATTATAACCTGCCTAAGTCTGGGTTTGAGTACACCATAATGCACTTTTCTTGTTGCCGGGTCTCTAAGTGATTTAGTTTATTTCAAACTGGTCACTTGCCCTCAGTCATTGCATCAGAGTAATACTAGATGGCTTTCATGTTTCCTTCCAAGCCATTAAATGTAGCAGATCAATAGATCCCAACAGATCCCAACTAAAAATGCAGCAACTCAGTGATGATTTTTTTATAGTTTCACCCTCTTAATTTCTAGTCCATTCAGTATGTTATATTCCCATTAGTTTACTACTAGATAAAACGTATGTAATTTTATATGTCCACAGTATCTGTTCCCTAAGGAACTTTCCTGCACTTACTTAGAAATTCTGTCCTTTCTTCAGCTGTTACATGTTCTGTTTAGTAGTAGTAGTAGTAGTAGTAGTAGTTAAAAGTTATTATCTTTCACTCTTCTGGTGATACATATTTCTTAAGTGCTGTAACTTTATTGATTGAATTTCTCCTACTACCAACACTTAAAGTTTTCTTAGTTTTATATCTGTTCTTTAACAAAATTTTGTTTTGTAACCAGTGAAGTTGTAATTATGGACTTATGAGACATCTATTAAAATTTTCTTGATATGTTTCCTAATTATGAAACATATTTTTCTATTGTATTGTCTCTTTCCTGGCTTTAGCCACTTTATCCCCACTTACTTGAACTGGCTCTTTATAGAATATGTCTTCAATGTATTAATGGACAGAGAGCTTCTGACTCAGTCTCAAGATCCCCTGAAGTGTGATACATAAGCTCTCAACCTCTGAGCTGAATCCTCACCGTATTCTTAGACTTCCCATCTGCCACGACTCACAGGTGTAGCTCTGATGGTGGTAACCTGAGTTCAGCATACCTTCAAAACCAGTTCCCAAAAGGATTACATTTCCAAGTCCTGAGTCTGATTATGTGTCCTTTAAAGCTCATAATACAGAACTGATGAGTCCGTCACCTGGAAGATGATATAATGGCAACCTTCAAGATCAGCCCTTTTCCTGTCTCAGAATCCTTTGCAAAAATATACCAAAGCACTGAGTTCCTACATCTTTTTATTGCTCACTCATAACACAAATGACAATTCTGTCTGCAAACCTGATAGCATGTCAACCATCTGTAAGAGAAGATGGGATGAGTGGCTTGACAGACCCTCATCTTCTAAATCTCTACGAGTACTTTTTGAGCTTCAAGAACAAAAAACCTTTTTGAAGTGATAATTGCCCTCAATACAGCCTGAGACAAATGCTGGGCTCAGTAGATGGAGTGGTTGAGACCACAGAGAATACGTCCCATTTTGAGACTCAAGAAGAGTAACCTTAAAGCTACCAGGTACCAGCTTTCCCTGGAATTTTGACTTCTTCCTAACTTCACAGCTAAGCTTTACACAGGCAAATTGAAAATTAATTCATCATGAAGTTCAACCCACTTCCTATTTCACAGTGTCTGAAGAGAATACAATAGCTTGTATGATATAAAGTTAGGAAACAGAATCCTAATTCTAATCAAAGTTGGTCAGCATCTTCTGGAGATCTGATAAACATAAAGTGACCTGTTGACTACCCTTAAGAGGTGAACAGAGGGATCCTAACCCCTAAATCACCCTCAGAACCATCCTAAACATCACCAAATCTTACCCTCAACTACAGCTATCACCACTGCCAGCACTCCTCTCCAGCCTGAATAGGAGACTGTCATCATCACCACTACCCTCATCATCTGTATGAGCCCTGATGATGGTTGCTGGCAGAACTAGGGCTGTAAAAGAACTGTCACCATCATCTTTCTCGGTGTGCTTTCTCCATTACTGTGAGCATCCAGACTCAATTACAGCACTGCTCTCACCTGAACCCTAAGTCCATGGTGAAGATATCTATCCAAAGCCTTAAAGAAAGTTGAGACCATGGTGGTTATGAGCACTAACTCTATTTTTCACTCTGCAGATTCTGACAGGAATATGGGTTAAGTGGACCAGTGAAGCTTATAATTCCCAAACCCTATAAGCTTGTGCAGAGCCCTCAATAAAGGGCCATAAGGAAGAAGTTGTCTCATAAAGAAACCAGCTTCCTAATCCATTGAAGTCTGCAGTACATGCCAAAATAAAAGTTCCCAAATGAATTAAAGAATCAAGTTGCAATCATAAGACCCTTAACCACTCTAGCAGCCCATATAAATGCCCATGTCTATGAAGAAACCAGCTTCCTACATGACTACAGTCCTTGCAAGTTGCACTAGTAAGCTGGAAAACACAGATTTTTCAAGCCCTATTTTTTCCTAACCCTATCCATACTATAATGGTAATTAGAGCCAGGAAATAAATCCCTGGGCTAAATGAGATCCTATTATTTCGATCCTATTAACACTATGCCCTCTTCCTAGCCCTGTGGGCACTTTTGAATCCAGAAGTAATCATGGCTCTGAATGTGTGCATTCTCAAATTCTAACCCTAACAACACTCCTGAATTCTAACCCTAATTAAACTTAACTTTAATTATTGAAGTACTAGTTGTATCTTAAAAGAGAACATGAGTCATTGGACCTTTACCTAATTCTGTGGGCCCTTCAGTGAGGGTTAATAAAATGGAATTTTGAAGGTTTATTCCCAAGTCATTCCCCAAACTCATACTCTACTCCAGTCTCTACTTACAGCCTACAGTTAATGAAACATATGGTACTCTCTTCTGTGAACAGCATTCCCTTTTCCTAACTTCTAACTGTGCAGTAATGAGCTGAACTTTTGAAGATTTATATTCCCAAATTCTACATGAAATTGCAGCCCTAGCTCTAAAGTTAATTGTAGCAGAGTGATCATTTCTTTCTAGTTTTACTAAGCCATAACACCAAATCTAATTCAAATATAGAGATGGATTGGTAACTATGTAAAAAGAAAAAAAAAGGAAAAAAATTTAAAAAAAAACAGAAAGGAAGTTAATAAAAAGGCAGAAACAAAAAGCAGCTTTGATCCTCATCAACCGTCACTCACTCCCTTTCTCCAAGGCCTGTAAAAGTTAACAACAGATTACAGGAAACCAGAAGGTTTTAGAAGTTCTGAAGACCTCTTTCTGTCTGGTTCTTGGGCCTTAGAGAACCCAGTAATGAATTAGATAATTAGAGGTTGTATTCCCAAACTCTAGCTTAATCTAATGAATTTTTAGCACCAGCTCCCTGTCTAACTCCTTGAACCTCACAAAATCCAGCTGTAGATTTGCCCTCAAATCAGTAGACACCAGACCCTTAATCCCCAGCTTTAGTTATCACCAAAAGACCAATCTATGCAATAAAGGATAATGAAAAGGCGTCGGCCTAACCCGAGCAGTCAAAGAATCCAGAATTAAGGTAGCCTCTTGGTATTTCCCTAGATGTAGTCTTGATTTGAAATATTCCTCCTCTAAATGTAATTAGAAATAGAGCTGAGACACATTCCGACATTAGATAAAATTACAGAGGAATAGAGATGCTGCTGACACCACTTTCCTTTCCGCTTTTACTATCCTTTTAACATGAAACAACCAACATGTGTGACACTGTTCAATTTATAGCATGAGAGTGTTCAGAAATTTTTGATAGTGAAATGGTTCTAGAAGACTGTGTGGGGTGAAGGGAGCCAAAACATGTATGGTATTTTCTATACTGGCTAATGATAGAATCAGTCTAGTTCAAAATATTTTCAGAAATACGAGCCTGGGATTTGTTTTAAAAGGAACTAGACCGTTCATTACAATATTGGAGACAGAAATAAACTAAGCTTTGCTTAATATGGACAAGTGGAGGACCAGAACCTGGGAGTAATTTCTACAGTTAAATTCGAACAGCATTATGAAATATGTTTGTATGGTACATCCAAGTGGAGAGATCTCCGTCCTTTCCTTAGCCCCCAGCAGTCTAATTGCAGCATCCGTTTTCAGATGTAATGCTCTGTTTGCAAGAAGGTAGAAGGAAACTACATTTACCTTGAATTTATACTCTTTCCCTAAGCATCTATTCCTGACCACGACATAAAACAGGCTTAATAATCACTGGTGTCTGAGGCAGAAAAAACCCTATACAATAATCCAGGGCCAGACTCTCAGCTACTGCTAATCTGCAGATCCACTAAAGTCAGATCATAACCTGGGGATATGGAGTCTCAGTGTTCTCAATACACTGAGAATTGCAGGATCTAGTCTATTATTGTACAGGTTTTGAAGATTTCCTGATTATTTTAAAAATAATTTACAAATCTTTATCCCTGCACAATTTTTGTATTTGTGTAATTGATGCACAAACTCAGAGGATCATTTGCCTCATACTGTACCTGACATGTAATTTCTCAAACAGAGATTACTATTAGTCATCTCTCTTCCATGGTCTGCACAGGTCACTAAAGTAGCATCAATCTGTACTAAAATAAATTTTAATCTCATCACAGCTATGGTGGTGTAAATGCTTGAGTTCAGTGGAAAATCATCTGTAAAATAGATTTACTAAGCCCTTCCTTTCCTTTGTTCTTTTTTTATTTGCAGAAAAAAAAAATAGAGCTATCTACTTTATCTAAAATAAAAGACATCAGTTCATGAAAAATAATATTATATATTGTAATTTGGTTGTTGAAAGATTGTAATTAAAGAGGTGCAATGAAAAAAGCAGTGTCACACTTCTGAATATTTAAAAATCTCAGAGCATTTTACACACTGTAAATTAAACCTTATGGCACATTAACACTAATATGTTAAAAAAAAAATATAGGCTATATTTTAGCAGTGTATAATCTGTGAGTCATACACACCCTCCACACTGTAGGAGAGAATATTTGCAAATGTCAGCAGTACATCTGTGGGATCCAGGAAACAGGACTCAGTTCCTCTTGCAGTTGGTGATTTCTTGTAGAAATTTGGGACTGCATTATCAAAACAACTCTATTTTCACCACAACAAGGCTGTTTATTTTCAGGATTATCCAAAGTCCAATGCTTTTTCCCTTTCTATTCCTTTCTTGTGATATTTACTGGTGAGCCTTGAGAGGGCTATACATTCTGTAAGCTTAGCTCTGTAAAAGTAATTTATTTTGATGCACTAGTTGGTTTTCAAAACATGTCAGTCACTCATCTCACACTTCCTTATTAGTTATAAGGAGATATCACTGCTTCCTTTACTTTTCACAGCAATCCTTTCCAGAAATAACTGTTTATGGCTTTGTGCACTATATCAGCCAGAGCACAATCTACATCTACACTTGCAGGTGTAACTTACCTGGGAGATCAATATCAGTGTGCTGGTGCTGCAGCCAACAGCATGACATGGAGTGTGGCCATACACTCCCTTCTGCTGCCCTCCAGATGACAGTAACACCATGCAGACTGCCATCAGGAAATAATTCCAGACTCCACAACTGAATTACCTGGGAGAACGTTAGGTGGCTTCAGTCCAAAACCAGTGCATGACTGCTTTACCACCTCAGCACCTCCACGTTACAGACCAGGAATGATGAACAGCACCAGGAAACTTTCTTGGTACATAGTACATGCATAGAGAAACATGAGACACTTATGTAAAACAGGCTCTGTAATGCATTACTACTGATAATGACCTTGTGCTGGTTTTGGCTGGGATAGAGGTAATTTGCTTCATAGTAGCTTGTATGGGGCTGTGTTTTACATTTGTGCTGGAAACAGTATTGATAATTCAGGGATGTTTTTGTTACATCTGAGCAGTGCTTGCACAGTCAAGACCTTTTCTACTCCTCATACAGCCTTCCCAGCAGAGAGTCTGGGGGTGCACAAGGAGTTGGGAGGGCATACAGCCGGGATAGACCACAACTGACCCAAGGGATATTCCACAGAGTGTGATGTCATGCTGAACATATAAGGCCGGCTGAACACACACCTACCTATGGCAAGTGATGAAATTTCATGTTTTGCTTTTGCTTATGCATTCATCTTTTGCTTTACCTGTTAAACTGTCTTTATCTCAACCAACAAGTTTCCTCATCTCAGTGGTAGCTGCATCTAAAATGCTGTGTTCAATCCTGGTCTAAAAAGAGAATAAAAGATAATATATGGAAGAGCAGCAAGGATGATTGAATCTGTGCAAAGAAATTCATAAAAAGCATAAAAAGAAAGAGATAGTTTCTTTTAGGTAGGAATTAATAGAAGGGGCATGAAAAAATTATGCATATTATTATTGTTATCAGTGACATTTGTGATGATATTATTATTGTTGTGACATTTAGTGTATCTCATGAGACGATAAGACGATGTGGTCTTATTGTCTTGCTGAATGATACTGAAACCCAGACACATTTCAGTCCAAGAGTAAATGTTTATGGTAAGAATATGTCGCAGGAGGTCTGGTGCTGATCAGCAGTGGTATGCCGCAACCTTCCTAGAGAGAGCATCCCGCAGAGAACAGCCCTTTCCAGGGGGCACTGGCAGACCTCCTTGAGCGACAGGTGATTTCAGCAAGTGTAGCACTTTCTCAGCTACAAGTGATTCCAGCTCTTGTAGTTCAGCTCTTTGTGAGATCACCCAAGGCAGACTTGGGGACAGAGAGACAGGAGCCTCATACTGCAGCTCCACAAAGGCAGCCTTTATTGTCCAGCCACCCTGCAACAGGAAGGCCAGGAACAGGTGCTCCCATAAGTGACGGGCAGAAGCAGAGGCTTTTTATGGGAAAGGTAGGGGGTGGAGTAGAAATCAATTAGCCAACAGGGTACCGGCTATTACCATAAAGAAACAAGGCATGTTGGGAGCTTGCCCTAACTGGAGGAAGGTTGCTTGTGTCTGGGGAGATTTTTTTGGCCCTCCAGCCTCTCTCCTCCAAGAGAGTGCAGAGGGCTCCTGTGCCAAGAGCTCTCAGCTCTCCACTGGAATAGCCTTCACTGGACAGGAAATATGAGGGTTTATAAGCTGGTATCAGACACAAGGAAATTTGTACCTTTTGTGGGCCTGGGAGGCGCTCTGGCACCAGGTGATTCTTGACTGCCCTGCTCCTTTTCTGAGCTCTGCAGCCATCAACTAATGCCATGTAAAAGTGTTGGATGTACAAGGAGAAATTCATCTCAGGATATCTTCCGATATAGAAGCATCTATTGCCCTGGAGAAGGCGGAAGAAATAGGGAGAATACAGCATAAGTATAAGCATAAGTCTGCTGTGGAATTTCAGGTACCGATTAAACATTATAGAAGTGACCGTAACATTGCAGTAGTGGGTTTTTTTCAAAGAATTGCTTGAGTAAAACACATAGTTTGTATCCTTCTGAATTAAAAATCTGATTTTTTTTTTCATGTAATAGATAATATTCTTCTCCTTGACTGAACTTTTCTTCATCTTTGGAAGTTATCTGCAGCCCGTTTCTAAAATCTTCATTCTTATGATGCCTCACTCTTAGCTAACTAATTTCTCTACGTTTCCTATTCTATTCCCAGTTATAGTTTCCTTTTTAAAAGGCCTCCTCTTCTTTCCCGTAGTTTTCAACAAGTATTTCCAAATTCTTAAACATTGTCTCTGTCTGGTTTCTTTTTTTCCTTGCATAAATGTCTTGCACCCTTATTTTTCTCGTATCCTTCAAGTGTTGTTTCCTCTGTTGCTAAGTCTGTCTGTACCCCACAGTTATTTTTATGGCATCTATCCTAGATGTGTATTCCTCTTTTTTTTTTCATTTGTTGTTTCCCCTGCACAATTCTGCAGCTCTGTGGACAGCAGCTCCAATCTCTGGGAAGATGAGGGAAATCGATAGTGGCAATTGACAGACAGTCTCTTTTCTATCTGATAATGATGCTAAAATAGCAACGAAATCTTAGAACTGTCATAAAAAATTACCAGAGTATCACTCTCCAACAGAATGAAAATTAAGTCTCAACCAGGTTTAACCAAACAATAAAATTATAAATCTCTCCAAATAACTCTACAAACAAGAAAAGAGAAAAAAAACACATGCTAAAAAACTAGCTCCAACTTTGATTTTGCCTGGAAAATGTTTAGGATAGGAAAAAGAGGAGACTACTAAGTGGCACAGATTGTGAACTATGGGCTGTAGATAGAGCTTGACAGATGTCCAGTGTTTGACAGGCCGCTAGCATTCAAATTACTCTCAGATTAGCCAGCACATCTCCAGTAATAAAAGAGAGTAATGATTTCAGCTCTCTTATTTATTCATTTTACACTGAGTCTGAAAGCCATAAAACACTGCACTGATGGATGTAAATTGTCTCAGACAATTAGCTCCTATTGTGCAAAAGCAAATTTGAAGTCTCTCCAGTTTAATAAGCAAGATGCCTTGGATTGCATTTCAAATATTAGTGAAGTAAACAAAAAGAGAAAAAAGGCTTATAGTGGGCAGACAGATGTGTAATGTCCAGCGTGTGACTGGAAAGCACTGTCAGGAATATAAATACGCAACAGGGACACTTCAGCTGCTTAAGTGCATATTTGCCTATCCTTTGTGTATTATTGAGTAATAATCTGTTCTTAAAATTATTAACATTTTTTTCTTCTCTTTATGGCATTTTTTGCTACGTCTAGACAGAGTCATGATGTTTACTATTCCTTCACCAAACAGTTACTTGGTCTCTTCAACTCAGAAAATCTCTCTGCAGTGTCTGTCAGATTTTTCAGTAAAAGACTCCCCAGAAAGACTTCTACCTATGATCAGTCAGGAAAGTCATTCAAAACAGTTCAGACAATTTTCCTCTTACGATGCCAAAGACAAGTCAGTCTAGACATTTCAACCTGTACTGTGATATCTCCAAAGGTCTATTTTTTTTACAGCTTTAAGATTTCCTGGGAATGAGCCATGGATTTGAGCAATGGAGTGCACTGTAGGCTTGAACCAAAAGTTTAAGACCTAGCAAAGTGGATGCAAATTCTTATGTGTATTGATTATTCATTCCATCCTTGCCTTGCTGAAATTTATTTCTCTTTTTTGTCCTGACAGCTTTGCATTTGGAGGAGCATTGAGCCCTGCTCATTCAGAAAGGAGTTTGAAGGAAGTGTGGGAAGTGATGGCTTAATTGGCTTCAGATTTAAGACATCCTCTATCCTTATGGACATTAAAAATTCATGGTTACATTTGTATAAATGAAAGCCATGACAAATGCAGACCAAATGTAAGGAGTCCTGTAAGCATCAGAATTATCACCCTTTTGCTGGACTTGTGCAACAGTTAACACGGTGTCCCCAGCATGCCAGAATGATGCTGCTGAAGCATCTAGCGCAATCTCCTGTGCTGCATATCCAGTCACAGCAGCTCAACAGATCCTCCTTCAGTTGTTTCAGGGCTGTCTGTCTCGCTTAACTGTTTTAGCTTTGACGTTACGTCAAAGGGCTTCCGTGGAGTTGACATTAAAGCTGAAACAATAGCAAAGACTGAAACTGGATGGTCTGTCTTGGTTTCCACAAATCAGATGGGAAAGGTAGTAGGGATCTACACATCACCACTTCACGGCAGCACTGACAACTATTCTTTTGTACTCCAGCTGTGTGTTCTGTCATTTCACATCATTGGTCCCTAATCAGTAAGTAATTTTTCCAGTGCTGTGAGGGAGAAAAACATTATAAATGTGAGATTAAAATAAATAATATGCTTAATATAACACAAATAACCGATCGAAAAGAAAGAAGATCATCCCAGGATATCTTTTGGTGGCCCTGACCTTTGATACCTGGAGCATACTCCGTCCGTAAAAGAGGGTTGCAAGGGATATCAATTAGTTATTACAGAGACAGCAGTACCTGAAGAAAAAGACCTGGTTTTCCTTTAGCCTAAGGCTTTTTCCACTGCACTAACAGTGCAAATGAACTTACATAGTGTGTGAAAATTGCATTTGCAGTTGTAGAACATCAAAATGGGTTTTTGTATATATGTCAATTGGATTGTCTCTCTCTGTTTCCTGCCTTACAACACACCTGCTCTTGTGAGGAGAAAGGTTCTGAAGGACACATTTTATGCGTTAATGGTAGCAGTGTTGTCAGCTTTTTCCACAATGATTGTTTCAGCTTGAAGTTGGGTCCGAGACAATAGCTGTCTAAAAAGAGGCTTCTCTGGAGTTTCATTCTTGGAGGTCAAGATAATTAAATATATGTTTTGCTCACCCAGTGAAAACTGAGAACATTGGATATGATTTTGTACATACAGGTACAAATTGTGTGTTTAGAAGGTACATATTTAAAGCACTGCTTTCTCAAACTCTGGTAAACCAAATAGTAACAGCATTAGTTTCTTATGTATAAATTTAAATTTTCATTCAGCACATGTTATCTTTCTGCCTTTAGCAAATCTTCTTGAAAAAGTCCTTGAGATGAGTCCCAAGAGCACCTGTTGCCCATCTCTATAAAAAATACACTCTAGCTTGCTAGTCTTATCTGTTGTCTTTTCTCTTTTCATCTATGGCTGGTCAATACCACGTTCGTGTTCAGAAAACCAGGTTCAGCAATTACGAGTTTGTTTAAGGAAAGGTAATGGGTTTCTACTCTGTTGTTTACCCTATGCTCTTAATTATTTTGTATTTCAACATTCAGCATAAGCTTTACATGGCTTTACATGACTTTACATGACCCTTCTTTCTGAAGAATAATCCAAACTATGTTTCTTTTTTTAAGAGTAAGAAAGATGACAAAATCTTTAAGCAGACCTGATTGTGTTAATGTCTTTTTCCTCTCTGTCCTGCTTTTATTTTATAGAGCTCAAGATCGTTTTAAGACTTATTTTAATTTCATTTGCAAAATCTAAGTCGGCTTGATCATCTCAGTCAATTTTTGGCAACCTATATTATTACTGTGTTTCCTAACCTTTTATGTACATAATGTATAGCTTTCATTGCTGATTAATACCTTTCTTCATTTCCTGTAGGCACTCTGCTTGCTCCAAATATGGTCTTTAAGGTGTTATTAATTGAGCATGAGATTACATAATTTTCATGTCTGTGCAAAGTGTTTTTGAAATGTCAGAATTTAACACATTTCTTTAAAGCCAATATTATAGTTTAGCAAATATGGGTATCTATCAGCATATCTGCACAATCCATACCAGTTGGTATCAGAGTAGTAATTAAATACAGCGCAAAAGCAAATCAGGTCCTCCAAATGTTAATCTCATTATCACCTTCTCAGCCCCGCTTGCCAGAAAGTTAACAGCCGTTAAAGCTCTGCTGCTCATCCAATCAGAATATTAAATTAATCAGTATGGCCTGACACAAATATTGCCAGTGGTGTTAATCCTTTGCTTTGTACATAGCAAATGGGGAAATAAGCGTCAGTCTAGGGAGCTTAATAAATTCCTATTAATATTTCAAATCTGCAATGCTCTTTGGAATGTTTTATGTTGTGGTGTGCAATGAAAAGTTTCTCAGAGACTGGAAAATGCACCTCATGTCTGGTTCCCAGGCTCCTTCCCTCATCTGTGTTCCCCTAGCACTGCTCATAGATAGCTTCCTCTCTCTTCCCTCTCTCTATGCCGTCATGTGACTTCCTGGCAAATTTTTAAAAATGTGCCAACAGTGTCTGATATCAGATATGATCAGATGGATGTACCCACACAGGCTCTAGCATTCAACAGGCATGTGTTGTAGGGAGACATCTGAACCACAGTGTGACATTGTTCCTTTAAAAATATTCTGGGTATCACAAAAGCTATATAGTAATTCTTGAATTTTTTTTCCATAAGCAGACAAACATGAAAACAGTGGCTGAAAGAACCTCCTGTGTTGTAAATCTTGGCTAATGAAAGTCGTCATGTTCTCAGAGCTTTGGATAGTGTTCGGCTGAGGCCTTTGCCCTGCATTTGTTATGATATTTGCATCTAAGCCATGATCCTGTCAGAATTAATCATAGATAATAAAAAAATATTAAATGTACATAATTCCACCTTTCATGATGATGCTTCCATTTATAAATAATGCACATCTATAAAGAGCATGTTTACAACCTTCCAGAATCACAACTGTGTGTGAACATCCCTGTGTATTGGTGGATGTATATACAGGATAATGCACATATGTGGGGGAACATGTGTACGCGTATATCCATGTGGAGACAGCTACCTAAATATTTTTGTATGTGCATATTTATATAAACACAAAATATACATACATGCATGTACTCATGCTGCAAGAGGAATAAATATTCATTGCTCATTTTAATAATTCATCATAATAAATATTTATATAACATACACAACGATGTGTTGTGGTATAAATGTTTTAGTGGCATGAGTTGGAGCTGAATACATTATTTATGAGTGACAAAGCCACAACTAAGTCATGCAGGTCAGCAATAAAATCTTTCCAATTCACTCTCATGAAATTCTTACATACTTTTAAAAGAAGAATTTTTTGTCAAATGTCTAGAACTGTTAAAATTTTGTTATTCCTGCTTTTTTCCTCTATTAATGCTCTTCTTTCTGACCAGAAATAATCCAAAAAGACTGCAAATATGTACATAAAATTAACATTTTTAACTTTTATTTTGATAAATATAAAGTCAGTTGTTGTTCATTAACAGGGAGTAAAGACAGCATTGAAACAAAGGCTTTATTACACTGAAATTACCTATAAGTTTTGAAAGTAAACCTGTGATTCTGATAAGAACAGGTGAAAGAACAAAGCAAAATATAATACAATGACAACAACTTCTCCAAGATTCAAAATTACACATTTTGGGGTTTTGTCAGGTGTAAATGCTGGAAAAGCTCATAGGGAACAATCTTATTGGTGGTAGTATGATTTTCTTTTTTCTTACTTAACAGACATTTGTCTGAAGGTGTGTAGAGGTGTGGAATAGTCAAGTCAGCCTTAGAGGAGAAGGATTAGTAGCAGGAAAAAGTTGAGGCAGACAGAGGTAACTGATAAATTGAAGAAGCACAAGATGAATTTTATTTATAGCGTGGTTTAGCAATTTATCATACAACTAGACAATTTATCCCATTGCTATCGTTGTTATTTGTGCAGTAATGTGCACTTGTTTGCATGCTTTTACCTCTGTCATTTCACTAGTTTAGGTACAAGGTGCATTTGTTCAG
Source organism: Rhagologus leucostigma (assembly GCA_013397725.1). Taxonomy (NCBI): domain Eukaryota; kingdom Metazoa; phylum Chordata; class Aves; order Passeriformes; genus Rhagologus; species Rhagologus leucostigma. The sequence continues at coordinate 486,297 of VZTD01006137.1, read as the reverse complement.
GTCTGTAAGATAATATAAAAAAACCACACTGTATCTTTTCCTATACCATATCACGCTGTAGTGATGACAGGAAATGACTGGTATAAATACAGATAATTCTGGATAAGAATGCATACACACCAAAAAGTACTGAACCTAGGCAAATAGGCAAGTAGGATTTTGAAAAATCTGAGTGTATGGGGATAGCTTGAATAAAGATCTTTAATTGTGATTGTCTGGAAGAAAAAATTACTTTAGATTGGAATAGTGTGGACTAAAATCTCCTTTGTGAATAATGATTCTGTATACTTTCATTCTCATACATATATATATATATGTATACATGCATACTTTTTTAAAATTTTATTTTTTCTGCATGTTCTGTTACATCTGTTGTTTGGAAAAAAAAATTAAAGAGGCTGTACCAGGCAAAATAATATTTTTCCTCTACTGCATTAGCAAACAACTGCTGATACCAATACTTTGCACCCCCCTGCAACATGATACCAATATCTCTTCTTCCAAGCCCCTAAGCTTAACTGTGCATATTTTCATTAATTATAATTTGGAGGAGATGGAGAGTTTCTTTGAGGTGACAGACAAACAGCAGGATATCATGAATATGTATTGCATGTCTGAGAAAATAAATTAACAGGGGCCATCCACTCTGGTGACCCACTTAGGCTGTCATTGATGAGTGTGACAGGAAGGTTCTGTAAGAACTGAATTTGCATGACAGACTTTTCTCCTGATCAACTAATTTACCCTATGCATTTAGATTATTTTAAGCACTACAAGCAGTCAGATAATTAATCACTAAATCACCAATAGTGACATAAAGGTACAAGCAATACGTTATTGCTGATTACCACTTAAAACTCAGGCTTGTCGGGCTTAAGCTCAAAAATTGGTGTAATCTTACACTGAGTAATAAAATATATGATCTGATATGTTCATAAGGTTAGATGTTTGGGGAAAGAGGTTGATACTCTATAAATAAATGCATTTTGTTGTTCTTTATGACAAATACGAAAAAAATTATGTAAATTCTCACAGAAGTACCTAGTTGGCATCAGTTATTAGGTTATTCTGTTAAACACAGGTTCTATCAAGAACATGTAGTCTAAAGTCAAGGTTTAAATGTCTTAAAATTCCTAGTGTGAAAATGTCTGTGTGCATGCACATATATCTGCATACATATAAGCATATAAATATATGAATAAAACATCCTTTTCTGTGGCTCAGATATCTTCATACAAACATGCACACTTTCAGCCAAACTAATTTAACCCTTAGAAGAACGTCAACAGATATGGAATTATAATAGAATGAGTCTCTAAAAATATAATAACATTACAATGTGTATTTATGTGATGTATCAGAAACACACAGAGAACATCTTCCTGTGCTGTAGATTTTTACTGATTCATATTAACTTGATTCAACGCCTGTAGCAGCATATGAGTCTTCAGATGCTTTCTTAGTGAGTTGAGTTTGGCCTTAAAGTTATACTACGCAGGCCAGATATAAACTATCAGGTATTTTAACAAATTCCTCAATGAAGGTATGTAAAAAGTAAAGCGAAAAAGGCCATCTTGTCTCTTAACAACTCAAAAATTAGGAATGGAATTTTTAATTTTTTTCTATCAGATGTACAACAAGTTCTCAACTCTAAAAACTAATCAGGCATCTGCAATCCTATTAATTACATAGGGAAAGCCAATAGCCTATAAAACTTTGTTTTGAAAATTGGGACAAAAGTTGTGGTGTTTGCCTGATTTTGACTGACTTTAGACTACATGTTTTTAATAACAGCAGAAAGCTCCAGCACCAAATTCTTTAGCCCAAGAGGCCTTTGACACTTTTGGAAACTTAAGCTTCTTAGTTGGAGGATAACTAATTAGTGATTGAGACCTGCTGTCTTTAATCTTCTACGCTTACTTGCAATTAAAGAAACAAGTCAGGTCTAGAAGGCTTATTTATCCTGAGGTGCACCTGGCAAATCACTTGTTTGCAGCTCCCTTGCAATGACCAGGAATTCATCCCTCTGTGCATGTGCCTTGGGTGCCTTTTGGAGAAATCCACCTGTTGGGACATAATAGACTGGAAAAAGCATAATCCATTTGGTAGCCAAGGTAATTCTCTCTACATACAATCAATTAGTTTTCTTTCCCAATCAAAAGCTACTTCTGACTCTCTTTGGGCTTTTTTCTATGCTTACTGAAGAGTTTTCAACAGAACTGAAAATGCTCCTGAAGCAAAGTTCTGCAGCTAATATCTTTTATAAATCCACCTTGACTCCTATCGCTCTGCAATCTCTTTGTAAGCTGAGCTGCAATTGTATCTTAAAGGCTTATTTCAGTTCTCAACCAGCAGCTGAGTTTAAGTGACTAGAGGAGCACAGCAAGAGATGAGGCCATTCAAGTCATCGACTGAAGTACTCTGGAAACTTAGAAAATGTGTAGGGCTGTTTTGTTCAGAAACACTGTGAAGACAGCTATTCACAATGCACTCTGCAAGCAACAACACTTTTCCCAGAAGTCTCTTAAAGTCTATGTTGAATAAATAAGGCAATAGCTTTCTTGTACCACTAACAGAGAACAGGGAATGCTAATGTCCTAGGAAATTGAGCTAGGCACCTCAGGCTCTCCACAGTCCAAAGTCCACACCCGGGGCTATGGAGATAAGAATACAAACAATAACCTTAGTAACTGCTGATCTGATTGTTTATCCATACCTACTTTTGGAAAGTGGGTTACCTCAATGTGTGTCAGCAAGACAAATTTGTACATATTTAGAGGACAAGTCCTCATCTCCTAAAACCCAAACTACACCTGTTGTCTCATTCTTAGACATCTCACCTGAAGTTTAGATCAAAGCTGTGCTTCATACTTAACTATGAATATCAGAGACTTTGAAAGTTTTCCAGGCAATGCTAAAGAAGATAAGAAAATAAAAAGATAAGAAGATAAAAAAGAAGTGTGATCCTTAGCCCAATCTGACCAAATATATTTTAGACCAGAAGCAACCCAAAATCCATCTTTGAATAAACTGAAGTTTGTGATCTTGGAAAATATTTGTTCACATCACATCTGTTACCGTGGCAACAAAAAAATGTGGTTGAAACTGAGACATCTTGTAGAAAGGAGTCCAAGACTAATTTCAATAGAAAAGAGGGAAAAAAAGTGAAAACAGAAGTCTGAAATTGCAGGCTCATATGTAAGTGCTTCAAGGGAGGTGATGATTTTATCCTCTGGTCCAAGTGCTGTATGTACAGTGAGCATTAGATATACAGAGAACATATCAACAAGTCTTTACTGGGAGGAGGAATCCAGGATTCATGTCCCACATCTGAGTTTGTGAACACAGGTCCCTCTTTAAGCTTATGGTCTCTCCACGAGCCTTTACAATAGGAATGAAGGGCTTAGTTTTGTGCCAGCTGCTGCCCCTTGCACTGCTCACAGGCAAGTGGAGGCTGCAGAGCAGTGAGGGCAAATTCAGTCCCCCTCAAAACAGGTAGAATAACACCAGCTATGGCTGAGAGCAAGAATGTCCTGACTACAACTATTTCCCAGAAATAATGCCATGCTAATTCTCACTAGTTTGGTGCTCCAATATCTGTCAGTCTATCGGCTGAAAGAGAGGAATTGCACTCATTCCTGGAAAGGCAGAAATAAAAAGGAAATCCCTTACAACCTTATTTACTTAGATAAAATGGTGTTATTGACATTCGCTCAAGTTTTGGAATGCTACCATAAATCCTCCTATTTTAGTGGGATTAGTGGGCAGAGTTCTAATGTACTTCAAGAAATTTAATATGTACAATTAACCAGGTTTCAAAGTGAGAAAATGGGATGTGAATCATTTTCAGAGAAGAGTAGTTAGTGAGCAGAGATGTAAGAAAAGAAGCATGTAGCATGAGATACAAAAGCTAGGAAGTCCTTTCATAATTTTACTTTTTTTTTTCTTTTTATATTACATGATGCCTCCAGAAAGTCATCTGTTCCTGGAAGGATATTAATTTTGACCAAGTAATTTTGGACAATGTCATATTGGTAGAACGTATTTTTTTATTATTCTGTTCAAATATATTTTTCTTCATTTATATATTTCCTTGAGGGTTTTCTGGATTTTCAAGACCCATCTAGAAAGAACAGGGTCATGACCAGTGAGCAACTTAATGAAATTCTTCCTGCAGCTAATTTGTGTGGGGACAAAGGCCCTTTGTAACCACTGTTTCTCATATCTGGAGTTTAAAAAAACCCCCCCACACACCAAAAAATGGGCTGTTTTCTGCTCCTAAGTCAATATCTTTCACCTGCATTCAATGGAAACAGTGAATTTTTTAGCCCAAAGGTTTCAGGAAGAAAAGGAACTCTTCCATTTTCCAAACATTAGTAATGTACAAACTGCAAGTGAAAAGACTTATTTGCATGCTTAACTTAATCATGTGAATAGGTCTGTTTAGTATGTGCACGCCTGTTTGCAGAATGGAAGCCCAAAAGACCAATCTTAGTCCCGGTGGAATTAGGAAAGGCTTTCCCAATTATTTCAGTAGAAGCAGGATCATGACATTACATATGAATGAGAATTGATGGTTTAGAGACACGATTGTTTTCAGAGCGACTGTTTTGTACACTGCCAATTTGTCCAGCTCCCTAAGGTCTGTTAGTGAGTCCCACAATTCCCTATCTTCTCTGAGAAAGATGCATACCTCTCCAATCTTACAACAAGAAGCTGTGAAATTAACCATTTAGTTTGGGAAGCAAAGAGTTATTTCATAATTCTTAGCAGAAGAATTTTGCTTAATAATTGCTTAAACTGCTTAATAACAGCTCAAAATTAAACAAAAATAGAACAAGAAACAAAGTGAGATTAATTTACAGCTGACAACTAAAATGTTGTGAACAAGTAGATAATTACGTAGTCTGTGGGGCAACTCCCTCCCCAGACAATTATTTAATATTTAGTAAACAATTATATTTAAAGGACAATTTGTGGGTGTAAGAAGAGGCACTATTTATGAAATGCAGGTGTCCATTTATTTGAACTCTTAATTTTTTCATAAGAAAGAGTTAGAAATAAAATTAATTTAAATCTGCAATGAGAAATACTCTGGTTGAACCTCCAATTTTACAAACACTCACCAATTCCTTTACTTAGCTCATTCTCCACCCTCCTTTCTCATCTCTTTCTGTTTAGCCCTTTTCCTTTCCCTGAAGTCAAGAAAAAATTTAAAAATTTTTAGGAAAGAGACTGCAACAAAGAATAACCATATAATTGTATAAGCATAATAGTTGGACCAAGTTTTCAGATAAAAAATATAGACTCCAAACATTCCTTTTTCCAAGGCAAGACAAGGGTTTTTTCAGGTGCTCATAGGTTTCTTTGCCGTCTAGGATTGATTCATTTGCTACCCCAAATACTTTGCCATCAATGTTATCAAAGCAGTAGCAAATGATGGGCTGGCTGATCATGAATTCAGAAGAAATCACTCCTTTTCTTTGGAAAAGGCTGTGGAGTTGCTTAGGGAAAAGACTGGAGGACAACCTGTTAGCTTTTCTTAATATGGCCCATTAAGGGTAAATCTATCTGAGGTTTTCCATCCTTATAAAATATTCAGTAGGTGTGTTCTTAATGAAACTCAGAGACACAGATGACATCTGTAGGTGTAAAACCAGCCATCAGCCTGCTGACAACCTTTTACTTCTTTACTCAGTCATGGCAGAGAAACACTTTGAAATATTCCTCACCTTCACATAAGTCTTCACTTTGTTCCCCCCGTTTCCTTTCCTCTGCAGCAAGCATAATGGAACTTTCCACTTTTTTTTTCCTTATCTGGATTTTCCTTCTTCTGCTTCTAAATGTATCTCCTCTATTCCTCCACCTCTGCAGTCTGTGTGTCCTCAGTCTCCTTTTCTTGGTGCTGCCAGCATTCTCCACCACCCACTCTGCTTGCTGTCCTTTTCATGCACCTGCAGGCACATTCCTTCCCTTGGCAGCAGCCCTGGATCCCTTGCTAGGCATTTAGCAGCAAGGCACTGCCACCTGCAGAGAGTGGCTCCCACAGTGACAACTGCGTGGGAAATGGGAAACAGTACAATCTGGCTGCTAGATTTTTGGGGTTTTTACCTTGGATTAGGAATCAGTTCTCCTACATTTTCTTAAATACACTCTTATTTTTACTACAAGGTAGATGAAAATGTGTTTGCTTCAAAATTTAAACAGGATAATGATAGTGGAATGTCCCTTGTGATAAAAGCTTACTTTTTTAATATTAAAATTACAAAGCTAAGTCAAAGTCTGACCAGGCTTCAGTGGATATTTAATGAGCCATCTGATCTGAACACAGGTTTATCACGTCCTTGTGTGCTGCTGTCTATTGAAAGTAGCAGCGCTACCTGTGTTTTTGTGACTTAACATCTAAACTTCCTGAGAGGCACTGAAAACAGATCTAGACAAGCCTGTGTCCTGGTTTTAGATGCTGCCTTAAAGTGAAAAATTTTGTTAAGATATATGCAGGAGTATACTGCTCTGTTATTTGCAGGAAACAATAAGAGGCACTTTGAAGAAATCTTCCTGCCTTCTTTTGGGGACCACTGGCAACTGCAGGAGCCTGGAAATCTGTATTGATAAATTAAATATGCTCTCTGGAGCTGAAGACAACTGCCTGGTATGTCCTATACAGATTACTAAATGTTCTTGGCCTTCAGAATAAAATGGTTGTATTCATGTCTCACACTGAGCAGATCTCTGATGAGTGCCAGCTCCTGAACTGCACTCAAGCATTGTTTCCAAAAGTGTTCATTATCCTGGGCCAAGTCTATGCCAGAATATTTCTAAAAAAATTTTAGACAGTGGAATTGTAGTCTTGGAAGGATCCTTTGGTGATATACTTGATGCAGCTTTTTATCATTTGGATAAAAATGGAGTGAAATCTGGATGCCTTAGAAGTGTTTGTTTCAGACTGATTTATTTCCACTCTGGTGATAGAAGACTCTTCTCAGGACCAGCTTGTTCTGTTCAAATGTGCAGACAGCTGTGCGTCTCCTTCTCCACTGCAGCTCCCCTCTACTAGCACTTCAGTTTTCACTCTGAGACGGAAAGCACATTCCCTGCCAATATCTTTCAAAGAATAATTACCAGTCCCTCCCCTTCCATCCTGTACTTCTGCAGATTCATTGCATTACCGATGCCAACTACTGAAGCCAGAGAGTTTGCTTAAGGTGTACAACACATCATCTGTACTGCAAACAACTCCTTTGCCATGCCATGGCCTAGACCTGGACTTGTGGCTGGCTTTCCATCAATCATGTCTCTGAGAACTGATTAGGCACATCTGGATATAGAAGTGTTTGATGAGGAGGTAGGAGACCAGATATCATCAGTGATGGACAATTAATGGATAGGGTAAGGGTCAATGACAGCACTGAAGAAACAGCCAGCTGTGTCTACTCTTTTCCAAACAGTGGATATCATGGTATAACAGCTGTGGAGGGAAAAGAAGACGACTTGTGGGGACTAAAACCACAAATATCAACAAGTAGGCTTACAGAAATTTCACAGCAGACTTTAAGAAGAAGAAAACACCTTGGTATCCGACGTATTTATGAAACACCAACATTTGTCTAAATCTACTGTTTTCTTTCACTGTGGCTGGGTTGCTAAGAAATATTTAAAACCATTGTATGTAGTTTAATTATTTCTCTCAATTCAGTCTAAATTAATTTTCATCTATCTTTCTTATGAAATGTAGAGAAATCCCCAGGTTAAAATTATTGTTGCTTTTATTGACCTTAATCCTACCAGATTCAGTAACAGAAACAGTAACGTTCCTAAAACTTAAGCACGTGCAACTACAAAACTTAACTTCTTCCTTAATGGACTGGATTAAGTTACTCCAGCCAACAGTCCTCTGTGTGTCTGAGAGATGATTTCATCTCCTGCAGAGCCCTCTGCAATTTCAGGAAATGTGGAGGTAGTCATGCAGTTATCAAGTAAAAAGAAAATTATTATAAAATAGGCTTTTATGAGAAAAATTTTAAAATGAGAAACGTAAAAATTTTCTGTTGACTATAGAACTGTACAGACTAACTGTAGAAGGATATGGGGAGGAGAATCTCTATTTCCAATGCAAAACTGGCCTAGAAGTACAGTTATACATAGCATTTGCACTGTCCTGTGGGAACTCTGCTATACAGTACAGGCATATCACTTTTTTCTCGCTCTCATTCTCCAGATAAGCCAAGGCTGAAGCAGCACATAAATGCATGCCTGGCAAGAGGCCAGGTCCCTGTGTTCTGGAAAAAGAAGTGTCATGTAATGTCTGATCAAGAATTATGCAGTTGCTGAAGATAAGATTTTCCCCTTAAAAATCATGGGAAATTAGTAGAGTCCCGGAAGCAGGGAGATCTCACCTGTCCACCAGTGAAGAGGCAGACCCCAGTCTGCCATTCTGCCATTCTGCTTGCTGCTGCTGCTGCTTTACCCCATCAGTCTTCCCAGTACTCTAGGCGTTGTGCTGTGGCTTAGCTCTCACTCATTCGAGTAGCCCAGCTCATCCAAGCAGACATTTGACATGATGTGTTACTTTACAGGTGCACTGCTATAAATCAGGAGGAAGTCCACAGAGGTTGGAGGGTTGGTATCAATATATAAGCAACATAAGCAAAAACAGGCTCAAACAAGAGTAAAAACTTTGGCCAGCTTTTTAAATTTATACTGAATGACAGATTTATGAAGGAGATTATAAACTATTCAAGGCAGACTATCATTTTTTTCTCCAATATTCCACATACTGAGACTGAAGCCTCCAGAGTATGAATAATTATATGTCTATTATAAGGAAAATTTTTATTTTTAAACATGAAAAGCAGCATTGTCAGCAAAACATAAACATGTATTTCGAGAAAGACAGCTCACCCGTCTACAGTCTTTAGTAATGATAGAGGGGAACAGGTCGTCTCCTAGAACTATACTCAGCATGTATCCCCAAACTTACTGTGTCTGGTATAGCACTGACATACAATGATTGTATTTTCTTTCACTCTTTTCCCAGTGTTTTTAGTGCTTTTAGGGCTTTTCATCCCAGAGTTTCACTGCTATCTGTCTGTGTGTGTGGATGATACAGGGACTTTCCATATGCTCAGCATAACTTAAATAAACTCTTCAGCCATTTGAAATGTGGGTGTTACTGTTTAAGGGGAAAAAAAGTAGATGGAGGGGAAATGACAGATGTTTTTACTCAGCAGTGTGGTCCCATGATTTTAATAAAGATTTTTGATATATAAATAGTGCTTGCAAGGCTAAATATTTTTCATGTGGTATTCAGCTGTAGCTTTGTTGTTTTTCTCAGAGTAAAATTCAGCTGGAAAAAAATATATGATATGGTATTAATATACATGTATATGTGTCTTTATGGTTCTAGAAAAGTATATGGTTCTTTAAATTGAAAAAAAAAATCAGAGTAGGAATTAAGAAACATTAAAATATTAGTAACTTGAACTATCCTAGTGTGTAAGAAACCATGTTTGCAAATATCCTTACAGACTCCATATGGTTCCAGCAGCCGGATCACCCCACCCAGTTTGAGACAGAACAGTTAAATTCTACGTAGTACATATTTAACCATAATGTCAGTCCCGCTCAAGCCCCCCATAATCAGGTATACATATAAATGTGTATCCTCAGAATGATTATTTTGTACAAGAAGACTGAACATAATCACAAAATTTGGGGTAGATTCGTAATATATGAACAGTTTACAGGCAATGTGTCATTTTCCTAGGCTCTAAATATATACTCAAAAGTGGGTCCAAGTGCTGGAGAAGTGAGCCGTTTTGAACAAGACTCACGTAAATCAGCAGGCCTTTTCTCCCTTTATTGATTGCTTGAACTTTGTATCAAGGCTGAAGTTCTTGATTTAGCATAGCCAATGACCACAGACCTGAGACCATCCTTCTTCAGCAGAATATTTAAATTTAAACACATATCTAAAGTGCTTTTCCTGAGTGAATTTTCCTTAATTTTCAACTATATGGAGAAGTTGTCTTGATACCTCCCAAAAAGCAGGTATACAAGACAGAGTGAACATCACTGAGAGCAGAGTGGCTTAAAATGAAGAAGACGAGATTTCATCTTCAGGCTCTAGGTCTTGCTCTAAAAGGAATCTTTTCTACTCCTGGGCAAGTTGGTAGGGGCCAGTCTGGTGCTATAGCCATGCCAATATACTATGCCTGGTGTTCCTTTTTTGTGCCTCCTTAAACTGGTGCCATCAGGAAAAGTAGCTCAGCCCTACCCACCTTGCTATGGCTGCAAGTCCCCTTTACTTGCCTTGCACCACTGCTGGGAAACATGTCATTGCACAGTGAGATGAAGAAGGGATTTGACCTGATTGAAAACTGATTATTTTTCTTTGCTGTGCACATTTTAAGCCGGGTAACATCTCTGTGAATTTTCCATACAGCTGAGTTAAATTCAGGCAAGGCAAATGGGAATTGTTAAGAACACACAGGCAGAATAGGGGGAGGTCTGCACCATCCTTTCAGCCCCATCCTGTGCTGTGAAGACAGCCTCCAGACTTTCAGCCCAGTATGGTAGCTCTGGTGCAGCATGTGGCTAGAACTGTGTCTGGACCAAAAATTTAGATGCAGATGCCTACGCTGGTGTCCTTTCCAATTCCAATACTAGCATGGGAATACCAAACTCAGTTCTATCTGTACCTGCTAATGTACACCTACACATAGCTTCTGTGCATCTGCTCTTTGTCTGGTAACTTGAGGAAAACTGTATTACCTTAAATGACAGGAAAACATATTCCAAGCAAAAATGCTTTGACAGCTTGTGAGGCTTACAAGCACTGAAGTAAGATGTGCCAGTCAAGCATCTTGGGCTACTATGCCAAAAATACACATATAGTTCCCAATTAGAAAATTATTAAGATGTTGTGAAGGAAATCCTTATATTTTAGTATTCTGCCCTGCTCAAAAGCTGTGCATGGTTCAAAGTGGTTCATTTGGGCATGGGTCTCTCTCTTATTTTCGTACAGTGAACTGGTTTTAATTCTTCATCAGAGCGTACTGTACAATTACTGAATACACATATAGCCAGCATGGCTTAGGGAAATTGATACTGATATTTCAACAGTTTTGTTTAGTAACTGATTTAACATGTGTTTATTTTAAGCTTGATGATGCAATACGTGTTGTGAAATAAAGACTGATAAGGAACCCTAGTCTGAATAAGACTCAGTCTCAGAAGAAACACTACGCACTACTAGTATTTTTGCTCAGTTTGGGATCTGTAGCAGCCAATACACTGCCAATGGTTCTGATTCACGTTGAGAATATTGAACAGACTTTTATTCTGCATTCTTATTAAGGTTTTTTAAATATTTATTTAAATAATTTAATTTTAGATGGGAGTTTATATATCTTGAACAACTCTGTTACTAAAACACCACATTCAGTAAAGGGATCAAATGTCATTTTTTCCATTTACAAATGTGATATTGTTTCTGTTTAGAAAGGGAAACACATTGAAGTCATTATTGGAACCAGATTTCCCAAGTGATTTTTAAATAAACTGTATGAGAGACTTTGATCTAGTTAGCTGACTGGTATCATAGTTCCATGTATATGTCCTTCCCAATTCTATGGAAAACTTAATATCATTTCTGATCTTGTGTTGCATTGCCAGTGAGTTAGGTTGCTAGAAGTTAAGGCCAATAGTAAAGGATCTATAAGCTAAAAAATATATTTAACATTAACAGAAGTATTTTACACAAATTGCCCAAGAGGAATTATTTTCCTTCCCTTTTTGTCTAGACACTGTACAGAACAGTTGTTTAATTATGGAAGTGAGGTCAATCGAGTCATCATCCTTTAAACACAAAAACATTTTTGGTCCAAGCTTCTGTAATACGTCCTGTGTTTCCAACCCTCAAATTACTGGTTTTGGCTGTGACTGAGAGGCTATCTCCAGCTGGCATGTGTGTTACCTCTCTGTGCATGGCACGGTGGTGCAACATTTAGCACGGTGATTTATCATTTGTGCACAATATCATGTCATTAAACACTTCCCAACCTCCTGAAGACAGTCAGAACGATATCTACCATAATAAAGTACAGTTCCAGTGGACACCAAACTACATCTTAGATATTTTGTTTCTTGTCCTTTATCAAGCAAATGTAAAATTGTAGTGGGGTTACTGACAGACTCTATAATTCAGCTGTCTGCTGCTTTATCACAGCTCTCAGTAGGCCTCTAATGAATATTTCTGTATGCATGTTTCTGACTGATAATCAAACTAAGAATAACTCCTAATTGGGTTTTCCAGTGCACAGAAAAGTGCCTATATTACATTGGCAGATATCCCAACCAGTGTTAAATTAAAAGTGCAAACATAACAGACTTTCTTTTACAATTTTTTTTAAGATTCAAATGTGCAGAGTACAAACAGAGGCTTTTGCATAAAGCTACACGGTGCCCTAGAATAAAAAAGTTGGCAATGAAGGGGTTTGCTGCACCCAGTGAAAGTTGTAAATCAGTGACTATAGGTCTGAGTCTTCATAGAATCACACCAAAGCAAACTGAAATGTCAGTAAAGTGGTAGAAATCAGATGAAGGCTTACAAATTTATCAGACAAATAGTGTAATAGTTACCAGTATTTTGGAGCCAGAGCTGCACACCAATCCTATTCAGGTAGTTTTAAGCCATTAAGGATTTAGATCTGACTTGCAGTCAAAACACAGCTCTTTTTTAAGTATATACAGCACTGGAGTCAATGGAAGTTACACCAACACCCAACACATGAAGCTCATTTAACCAATTTCTCCATACACGATTTATGCAACTCCCTTTATCTCACAGTGGAGAACTAGAATGACACAAGAAGAATCCACCTTGTCTCACAGAATCACAGGCTACGCTGTGTTGAAAGGGGCCCACAAGGATCGTCAAGTCCAGCTCCTGGTCTTGTACAAGACACTCCAGCAGTCACACCATGTGCCTGAGAGTATTGTTCAAATACTTTTTAAACTCTGCCAGGCTGGTGCTGTGACCACTGGCCCGGGGAACTTTTTCAAGTGCCCAGCCACCCTCTGGGTGAAGAACCTTTTTCCAATATCCAACTTAAACCTCCCCTGACACATTTTATAGATTACCATGAATAAGATATTAGTATTCAAGAAGGCAAATTATGTATAGCCAGACAGAATACCCCTTCTTAATCAGTACAAGAGATGTGATCAAGATATGTCTGTGGTATGCAGTCACATATATACAGCAGGTAATGATTAGCCTTACATATTTTATATATCTTAGTCCAGAACTCAATCTCCACTGCATAAATTGCAGCTGGACTACTGTATAGGGCTTCAGTTTCTTTAACATGAATTTCTACCTGTATAACAACTTACAACCCAACATCAGATATTAGAATCATGACTGAAATATTTTTCTACTTATTAGAATTACTTTTCAGTAGTTCGTGGAATCTAGTTTGTTCTGAATTAAAATATGTATGTGGAAAAATGTTAATCTAAGATAGGCTGAAGAAGGATCCAGCTGATATAAACAATTAGACAGTGCTATTTCATAGGTACAGATAGAATGATTTTAAGTAAGAAGAGAGTTCAACAGGCTGTGTAAGGTTAGCATCCTAAATTATCTATAGCTGTAGACAGAAGATGCCTAAGTATCACAAAGAACAGGATTAGGTAATGTTCTACAGAGTACAGTTATAGTAAAACAGGTAGGCAAGGTGCAATGAAATACAGCACAGAAAAAATAATTTTACACTGCAATTGGGTCTTTTAAAATGATTCACTTCTAGCTTCCAACAGTTCCAATGCACAGCCCAGTTCCAATTCCAGTTCTTTTGTTTTGTACAAAGAATATTCTGTGCTTTCAGAGCCTTATTCCTCACTTTCCTAAAACTTTCTGCATAATGCTTAGACATCAAAGGGGGAAGAACAGATAGTTGCAAAAGTGGGGGATATCGACAAATACTAGTCTTATTAAAATACCAAGAAGCTTCATGTGAAAAGGTAAGGTGAAGAAGCAGAATAGCTACAGTCTCTTTAAAGACACAGTTTTGAGCATCTCACTACCTTCCCCCATCACACTGTCAGTGAGTCATTCTAGTGGGGGCAGAGAGGTAATATCAGCTGCATGATTCATGTGCATGCTCCTGGCCCGTGAGCCTCAAAATGCTTAGTCTGTTTGAGCTCAAGTGAACTCCTGACCTTCTTCAAAGAGAGAACCAGAAATTTCTCATTATATCTTCCCATTCTGAACAAGGTAGAATTAAGACACTGAGACAATGAATTAAAAAAGCTGTTTTTCAAGGCTAAATCATGCCTCCAGCAAAATACAACAAAAAATAGAGAATGAAGAACAAGTACTGTCTTTCACTCAGAGCAGAACTGAAAGTTTCGTTTAGTTCTTAAGACATGTTTCCTCTTCCTGTGAATTATCTTTACTGGCCGTGACTGGAGGCGAGATACTGAATAAGGTGGAGTATTCATTTGGTATCTTTGAGCATTCTTGATTTTATATGCCTGACTTCAGATGAAAGTGTTTTCTTAGAAAGACTGTTTTCTAAACTTCCTAGACATGGATTAGGTTTCAAGCTTATTAAAAGTCAGAATGATTATGAAAAGGAACAGGAACTAAGAAATTTATTAAAGATGTGGTGGCTGGTAGAAATCTTGAAATTCCTTACTGCCTGCGTATTCCTAAGTATATTTTAGATACTAAACCTCTAAGTTAGGGAAGCATGCTGCAGCTTTAGACTGTTACACATACTAAGACAACCAGTGTTCAAAATCTGCCTAGCCAGCCCTGAGGAGATGTATAACTTTGCCTGGCAGAGGCAAAAACTCCTCACATCTGCTTTACAAAAGTAGTTCTTGAAGACCAGATATCTAATTATTGTCAAATCCACTATGCAAGTTTAGAGTATCTGATCTTATGATTATAGACAGGTGCACTTAGAATACAGAAAATGTTTCTAATTCAATTTTACTGATGAGATAATCAGGGCTGACTTTCTACTAAAGCTGTGCACTCTGAAGCCTTTAGCTTTGTTGTCTGTGCCATTAATGGCCATTCCTATTGTGTTTCGTAAAGCAAACTAAGAAGTTAGTACTGGAATTGAAAGTATGTCACCGTTATCTTCAGGAAAAGCAGACTGGGTAGACAAAGTAAATAAATAATTATATGTTACTAGTAGAAGTGTGTCCTGATAGGAAACTGAAGAACTTCAAAGCTAGTTCATCCTGGTAAAATGAAAACCAGGCCTGATATCTAATGTCCAGCCATATACTTCTAAGGTCTAGAAGGTAATTATTTATTTTATGGTCTTGTAGAGCAAATAGAGTTTGACTGACATGGTTTTGTTCTTCTATTAAAATTTTCAGAAAAGAGTCAACCACAGATAACCTAATGGAACAAAGACTTAAGGAAACTTTAATCTGTATTGCACACTAATATTATCCACTTCTTTGAAACAATGCTATTGCTATTTAAAACAGATGTAGAGTCCACAGTGGATCTGGGTTTTTAATCAAAAGCTTCAAGTAAGATTAACCTCCCAAACAGTGAAAGCACTAGAGCAGTTATTAATTATAAAGATAATAAAATCTTCTTATGTTGTGATGAGTTATACTGAAGTTTGATATGAGTCTATTCGTGTAAAATGAAGATAAAAGCCCCTCATGCAACTGATGAGTTTGTCAATTGTTATGGATCTAGGGACCACAACAGAGAAAAAAACCCCACCTTTATTATCTACATTATAAATGAAATATTTCTTACTGCCGTAATTTATCTGAATCTAGTTCTAGGAGGATCCAACTGAGAGAGGGTTGTTGCTCTTGGTATGGTACACTTGTGAGCCCAGTCTTTTCACCTACTCTCTCCATAGGATGTAACCATTGCTACTCTGACAAAACAATCTATACACATATTTACATCTGTAATGAAAAATAAATGAATAGTTTATAAAATGTGTGGCTATCTTTTCCTATACAGCAATGTGTGCATGAAGGAAGCATATCTAGCAAAAGCTTAGTTGAGAATATTCCTAATAATTCTGAACATTGTGAAGCCACAAGACCAGCCAAGTTTTTATTTATTCATCCAAAGCATTCCCATTGCCTGAAGGTCATCACCCACTCTCTCAGTGCAGATTTCTGCAAACACAGATCTCCCCACCCTCTGTTGTGTTTGTAACCCAGACGCTTCTACTGCCATCTCTGCTGTTGTTCTTGCCTGCCTGGGATAAGCACGTGGCTGACAATTTAAATTTGGTGTTGCTAGGGCAGGATTTTACAGCAAGCTGAGCCACCCCTCCTGAAAGGTATCCTGGAAACTGTGGATTAATTCATATGCCTAAGTTTCTTTCAGAGAAAACAGGAATAGGTAACTCACAGGTTCAGATCAAGGTAATGTAAGATTTCTTCAACAGGTTTGGCAATTTTTCTCTCTCTTTAACAGGAGAATTTCTGTCAAGTGTGTAAGCAGGAGAATTTCTGTCAAGTGTGTAAGCAGGAAAATGACATTTGGACTCACGAGAACTCAGGAAAGGGATGAGAACCAGAAGGAAGACAGAAAATGAGCATGGAGCAGAATCTTGAGACATCGCTTTAGGTATTTATGCCACCAAGTGTTGTCACTGCTCTTCCACTGTGTTCCTTGCCTGTAGGATTAAAAAGCATCCAAAACCCTGCTGCTTTTGCTGAAGTGAGATTTTAGCAAAACTGAAATCCATGCTGACCTGCAGTAGGAAATAGGAAGCCCTGAGGAAGGAGACAGACTGTTTTATTGCAGGCTACACAATCTCAGCCTTGAGGCTTCAATTCTCAAATGAACTCAGTTTATCTGAGATATTTCTCTAATTTCACAGTTTGTTGCCGGGCTGTGGGACCTTTGCAATAGATCGTTCTTCCTACACAATATGACTCCAACAAACATGTGCCTTTTGATAAGACAGCTGTGAAATGATCACATTTTGCTAGATGTTTTCTTGACTTCTGAGATGTTACAGCTTCTCATCAAAAAAAGCTATCTTGCCATACATCGTAGATTATAAGAGCAGAAATAATTTTAGTTTGTAATAAAGAAATCATAAAATTCTCTCAGCCAGGAGCACTTCTTTATGTATTTCACATGTTCTTAAGCACTGAATCCTAGCGAAGCAATCTGACCTTGCATAGATTCCAGACAGCTCCTTTTCAACTCTGTTTGTCACTACTGTTGCAAGTACTTCAAAGTGTAACAAAATGAACAGAGTTCAAATGCGCCATAACTTGTTTTTGTAGCGTGAATCAGAGATGCTTCAGTATCAATACTAAGTTGAAACTTAATGCAGGTGATGTATTAAGCCCTGTCATTGTACAGGTGCTAGATAATATCAAAACTGCTTATTTTTATGAATAACAGTTTACGGGCAAAACTGGCTCTTGCAGGGGATTTCCACTAAAATGCATTCCTAATTTCTTTGTGAAATTAGAATAAGTTTATGTAGCCAGCATGACAGAGCATATAATATGTAACGACATCTTCCATTCATAGGAAGATTATGCCAGCTTTACCTTTATTGATTTGAACAAGACTACTCAAGCATCAAGAACAATACTTGATAAAGATAAGGCCAGTCAGTAGGTCAAAGATAACTATATTCGATGTCTCAGTGAAGCAAGGGAAAATGTTTTAAATATTAACAAGGGACTGAGGTTGAACTGTATTACTTCAGCTGAGATGGAAAGAGGGAGTTTAACCCAGCATTGTACAATTATGTGTAAACTGTGCAGAGACACACTGAAGGCTTTGCACTTACACTTTCTGTTAGTTTGAAATAACTTTAATCCTACATCTGGAGATGTGCTATGAGAAGTATGGAAGTGCTTTGCTAGCAAAGGAAGGAATCTTCATCCATCAGCATACCAGGGACGATAGTGGTTTTCGTGTTACACAGTTTCAGACATCAGCTAAACTAGGGTTTTAATCTACATCAATTCCTCCTGCAGTCAGTGGAGAGGAGGACATGGCTTTGGTCTCTGCTTTGTATTGCTCCACAAAAGTATCTAGCTTTCCTCTTTGGATAAGGAGGAAAATCAATATGAAAATTAATGCTGTAAAATGCTCCTGGGAAGGCAATAAAAAAGAGTAACTAAAATAAGTCGCGTTAGCAAATATTGAGGTATGTATATGTGTGTGTATATATACACACATATATTTTAAAACTTAGAGGTTTTGTTTTTTAATTATATATTTCCTAAAATTTTTATGGGTATTTTATATATATACACTTTATAATAATTCCATTAAAACATCAGATTAACATCAGCAATGGCCAAATAAACTCTAACTAAATGTTAAAAATTAGGGTAAAAATAGTGAAACAGAGAATAGGTCTGGCTTATGGATACAGATGCATGTCCTTTTTTAACAGCTGGTTCCTTTGACTTAAAAAGTATATGGATTGACTGTAAAATTAACAGAGAAAAACCAGAAAAAAGTCAAAATTGTGCACTAACTTCTGTATAAGAAAAGACTGAAAGGACTAAGACCTATAAAGAAAAGACAGAAAATGCTAAAATTAAAATACGACAGAAGAAATATAAAATCATGAGTGTCTTGAAGCATTCAATACGGATTTGTTTCTTTCTATTTTTCTCAAAGAAAAAAAAGCTATTAAAAAATTGCATAAATTAAAGGAAGTAATGGCTACTGGAACTTGTTAAATGCAAAGACAATAATTTTTCCTCAGGAGGCCCCTTAGCACTAAATCACTGCAAAAGCATTGCTACAGCTTTGCCCTGTTCTTAATCTCTTCCCTTGCTTTTGGCTACTCTCCAAGGTAGGATTTGAGGACATTTACTCTGACCTAACAGGGCTTTTCTGAATCTAATACTTCAGAATTGCTTAGGGGGAAAGGAATAATTTATCTTAAATTGTTACCATGGATTTCTCTTGAAATGATATCAAGGGCATTCTTAAAACACAGGCAGGTGCTTTTGTACTATTTCTCTGAATATTATCAAATGGATAATTTTAGGAGGCTTTATTCTCCTGCAAATGTCAATAGCTCCTATTAAATTCACTCTTGCTGGAGAAAACTCATTGTGAATTATATTGCTGTTCTCTTTCATTTCATGGTATCACATGCTTGGAGCTGTTTGGGTTTCCTGCCAGTTTAACAGTGTGATTTTCAGTGATTTTCTTTTTCCTTCTCTGTTTTGCAGCCTTGCTTAACTGTGATACTAATGGATATATTTAACATTGGAATAAATTATAATTTATGATCCTAGCTGGCAAGAGAACAATGAACTTGCATGAGGTGAAGACATTTAAAATCAGAGATTAGGTGCTTTGCTGAAGTTCAAGAGACTTGGAGCTCCATATGCAGCATGAAGTGATACTTGGCTTGAGTGATGGTGGGACCAAGAAAGCTATATAATTGGGAATTTCTGTGTGAAATTACCAGGACTCAGGCATCAAGACATGCACTTTTCAATGGATTTCTGCTTCTGACACTAAAGCTATAAAGAAACAGAGAGTTATTTTTCTTTGTGTATGGAGGTAAACCAAAGTATTCACTTTTAATGGCAAATTTACCTTAAACAGACTTAAACAGAACTATGAGTATGGAGAGTAGAGGTGAGATTCACATCCCTAACCGTGGTTGCTCACAATATAGCCCATAAAACATGAGTCAGTCACATGAGGCTGCTGAAGCAGTAACTGAAGATTGAGTCAATGCAATAAATGGATCCCAAGGCATGGTACAAGTTACCCCAAGACATCTCTATTTGATGAATTGAACATGGTCCAAACCCATTGCCTGTAAAAGAATCTTCGGGTGACTGACTGCCTCTGGTGTATGCTCTCACATTATAAACATAAAATAAGATGACCATAAATCACCTTTATTTAGGGTGATTTAAGGGAATCACCTTAAGGTGTTGAGAGAAACATTGTATCCATCTTTAAAAAGGGTAGAAAGGAGTATCCGAGGAACTGCTGACCTGTCACTTTCACCTTTGTGCCTGAGAAGATCATGGAACAGATCCTCCTAGAAACATCCGGAGTAGTGGTCCATGGCTCAGAGTCCCGATGGACATCAGTGACAAGTGGTGGCCCTTAGGAGTCTGTATTGGGACCAATGTTATTTAATATCTTCATTAATGACATGAATGAAGGGATCGAGTGCATCCTCAGCAAGTTTGCAGATGACACCAAGCTGAGTGGTGCAGTGACACACCTGAAGGATGGGATGCCATCCAGAGGGACCTGGACAAGCTCAAGATGTGGCCCATGGGAATCTCATGTGGTTTAACAAGACCAAGGGCAAGGTGCTGCACCTGGGTCGGNCTGTTGGAGCAAGTCCAGAGGAGGCCACCAAGATGATCAGAGGGATGGAGCACCTCTGCTACAAGGAAAAGCTGAGGGAATTGGGATTGTTTAGCCTGAAAAAGAGAAGGCTTCAGGATGACCTAATGTGGCCTTCCAGTACCTGAAGGGAGCCTAGAGGAAAGATGGAAAGACACCATTGAGTAGGGCATGTAGTGACAAAGAGGAATGGCTTCAAACTGAGAATAGGTTTAGATTAAATATTAGGAAAAAATTATTTACTGTGGAGTGCTGAGTCACTGGAACAGGTTGCCCAGAGAAGTTGTGGATGCCTTATCCTTGGGAGTGTTCAAGTCCAGGTTGAATGGGGCTTTAAGCAACCTGGTCTGGTGAAACGTGTCCCTGCCCATGGCAGGAGGGTTGGAACTAGATGATCTTTAAGGTCCTTTCCAGCCTAAGTCATTCTATGATTCTAAATCCCGCCTTAGGTGTCCAAGTTTGCTTATTGCAATTACTGAGTCAATTGCTTGTATAAGGATATCTTTGTTAAAATCAGATGTGTCATTTAAACTGTCAAACCCACCTGGCTGGAAAGATGATTAAAGTCCTGTGATACCTACAAGGGTGTGACTGTATAATTTATTTATATTTCTTAGAAATAATTCTAAGGTACTTTTTTCATTACAGCAATTAGCTATACGTTTTAGAACATAGTAAAATTGCTTTAAAATTCTATTGTGGGTATATTTGAATTTCATTAAAAAAATGTTAAAGTGATTGGCCAAATTCCCAACTACTGTGACTATCAATTCATCCATTTCTTAGGGATATACTCAAATTACACCAGTGACTGTGTAGGAAAGCATCTGAGGATGTCTTTGTCTCACATACATAGATGTTATTAAACTAATCTGAAAATTCTTTAACTACATTACATCGTTTCTGTTTGCACACAGCTTATAGCAACACAAATATTTCAAAATCTTTCCAGTGGCTAAGTTATAAAAGTATATTACTTATAGATAGTTAAAAATAATATAAAATATGACCTCACATCTGTTCAGAACTGGCACACTGATTCTTTATGTAAAAGATACTTTACAAAAATTTTCTTATTAGTGCCTTTTAAACTTAACTAGGCACAACTGAATAGTTAATTTTTTAAGCTCTTTTGCTTTCAGCATCTTTATGGTAATGTTACAAATTTGCAATGGAAAAATTAATCATTTTCAAATTGGTTTTTTTGAGTTCATTTTCATCATCTCACAGTCAGAAATAAATGGTCTAGAGATAGAAGGGTTGAAACAGGATTCTCCCTTGAGTGATTGTAGAACCTCTGTTCCCTAAAACTTACAGGTGTGGTTGCATTTCAGTCATGATCTCAGAAGAAATTATGCACCATTTCGGTACTGTTTTGTTTCTTTTTCAGTTTCATAACCATTTTACCAATTCAAGGCAAAATGAAGGTAGACTGGTGTTGAGAAGTACTTTTGCAAATAATTAATTTTGTATCAGTTCTTTTTCTTTTCTCAGAGCTGTCATTTAAAACTGCCTAAAATGCCACAGATATGTAGTTGTTATCTTATGTTCAATTTCTTTGTAAATGTTAAGACAGGCAGACTCATCACAACCACATTTACCATCACCTCTCCAGAAGAATCCCACACTGCAGTAATTTAACAATACTTTTGGTGACTTTATGGTATGGTTCAGTGAAATTGCGATATTAAAAGATTTATCTCTTCATTTAGTGAAATACCAACGTGTGATGAATTAATGTCTATAATCTATTTTCTTTTCCACTCATATTAAAATTATAAAGACCTTGTTTTAAAAGTCTTTATGAGTTTCACTGCTTTCTATGAATGAAGAAAAGGGGGAGTACATTTACTACTCAGGAGCTGTTACCTTGCAGCTTTTCTCCACATTTGTCGTGCAGGATTTGGACTTTTAATTCTCCACTTTTGTTCATTCAATAGTAAATCCATTCACAGCGTCCCCTAATGGTGAAGTAAGATGTAATAAAAAGGCTTTAAACACGAAGGTAAATCAGGTAAATCGGGAAACAGATGAGGGCAAGCCTTTGAAACACGAATTAGGATTTTTGCATATCTTCAGTAGCTGTAGCATGTGTCCTTGAGCCATCGGAGAATTAACACGAGAAAGGAGAATTCACCAAACACTTGAGAGAGGATGCTACCAATTGTTCATTGTTTTTCTGTTCAGAGTCATTTTAAACATACCAGTTGACCCAAAGCTTAAGTTGCAATTTTGTTTCCTCCAGCACTGACATCTAAACAGCATCTGCAATACATGTAGATATGTTATGTAAAAGATTTCTCTAAGTAGGTATCTTACCTGCTCATTAACTTTCTTTTAGTTCTGAGTAATTATGACCATTCTACTGGCCAATAGAATGGAATTGTCTTAGAGAATAATTGTTACCTGCACTTGCAAAAAAAGGAGAACTTTTTCTTGGCTTTATCTGGAATGAATTTCTGGATAAATTGGAATTGCAATGGTCCTCATTCAAGTTAAACAGAAATAATTAATGATTGAAGAGGCTAGAACTGCAGCAGTCAGATGACGTACTTCAGGTCAACCTCAATCTTAATTCAACTCTGGGATTAAATTTTGCTGAATTTACCCATTGTGTCAGTAAAACAGACAGTGAATTGTCAAAATATCTCCCATGTGTGACTATACACAAATACATCCAGCACCACCGTATTTTTGTAGCAGATCATCTAGACATTAAGGAAAAAAAGTGTTTTGCATTTAAGTGCAGACTGCAATAGAGTGCTGATAGTGACATCCCCACTAGCCACTGAGTTCTCTGTGTAGATGAGGGCTTTAGTACTAAAAGATAAATACACTGCATTTCATCTGCCATAACCAAATACAGATATTTGAATTGAATGTAAAAAAGTTAACATAAATTATTAATTGATGTCATTAATAATCTCATCATTTCCTTAAACATCTCCCCACGGGTTTTGGCACAATTTTGAGATGTATAGACATTGTAAGTTTTGTCTCTCTGTGGTACTAAGATGCTCCTATGAGATTTGAACATTCAAGGTGGTAGCATTTTAATATACATGATAATCTCAGATACAAGAGGAAGAAATTTTGTCTCTCATTAGACCATCTGGCACAGCTGAGAGAAGATCCAAATACTGGTTTTTGAGGGGTGTCCTGGGTTACAGTGTATTCTATTACCATCTTCATGAGCTGTTGAAACCAGGTGTAGCAATGCTCCCTGCCTCCTCCCTCCAGACTATCTTCTGTTAATGGCCCCAACAATGCCTTGCCGCGTGACTCATAGATAACTTGCTCCTGGACTATCTCCTGTTAATGGGCCCATCAGTGCCTTGCCCTGTGACTCACCATCCCATTGTGAGATGCTCCGCCCAGGGGGAAGGAGCCAAACATTCCCACTTGGGTATAATCTGGGGTTTGGAACAGCACAGGCAGCCTTACCTACTGGGATCCCAGAGGACAAGAGCTGCACAACCACCACTGGGCTTTCCGAGGAGGGCCTGACCTTTTCTACGAGATCGCCTCTTCAACAGAACCACTTCAAAGACAGCTGCAGCTATCACCTAATTGGACTGCTACCACCACCCTGCCCGGCAGGGTGTCAGGTCGTATCCTGTCTCTGTCAGGTTAAACCAGTGTTTCTGTATTATTGCTTTGTTATATATATACACACATAAATATTTTAGTAAAAGAACTGTTATTCCTATTCCTCATATCTTTGCCTGAAAGCCCCTCAATTTCAAATTTATAATAATTCGGAGAGAAAGGAGTTGCATTTTTCCATTCCAAGGGAGGCTTCTGCCTTCCTTAGTAGACACCTGTCTTTCAAACCAAGGCAGGGGGTTTGCTGTTGATGAACTTCCATCCCTACCTATTTGGAGAAGTGAAATTGAAACAATTCCATGATAGCATCAAATACAAGAATTATGCGAGATAAAGGGCCTGTGACTTCCTAACTATTTCTTTAGTGCTTGTGAAGTACAAAAAGCTGGGGGGGACATTTTTACTGAGTCCACCTTGAAAGCTAATATTTCTCACACCACAGTTAAATGGACTGCAAATATGCACAGGTGTGTAACACATGAATAGAGTTGACTGAGCTAGTGAAGGGTGTGATGGGAGTACTGTAATCATGTTACTGTTAGCCCAGGCTACGGAATGTCAACAGTATACAAGATATTGCAGAGGCTGCAAGTTAATAAAGAGCCACAAAGTGCCCTTCTATAAAAAAGCAGTCTTGCCTTCTTTTTTTTTCATTGTTGCGGTGTGGTTATTCATTTGTATATTGCCTGTATCAATTAACTACTGAATTATCTATTGATTTATTTATCTATTTATTGCCAAAGAGAGAGACTGCTTTTCAGAGGTTTTCTCAACAATATTTTTAAATGAATGAGCTCTTTTTCATCATAACCAGAAATATGTATTGGAACAGATGAAGAGTCTTTTAAAAATTAGCAGTGTGACCCAGCCCGAAATAAGGATTAGCAGAATTAAGCTCCAGTGTAATGATATGTGATTTTACACATGAATAGTGCCAAATGGAATGGTTGTCATGTGTAGAGTTATTCACCTGTTTAATGTTGAAAATATCTTTTCATTTTAAATCTGACTTTGTAGAGATTTCAACTTCTGTTCTGCCTAAAACTGCAGATGTGATATAATTAGTCAGTGGAGAACTTCCTTGATACATCTAAAATTATTGCAAAGCACATTTTCAAAAGTTTGATTGCAAAGTAGAATGAATGATAATTATTAAACAATGTGTTGGCATTTTTAACAATACTTTTCAACGTAAATTATTTGTCTTTCAGTATTTCACTGAAATAAAGAGCAGGGTTATTATCTGTAGGTAAGGAAGGGATTTCTGATCCAGTTGTTATCTGATATAGGAAACTGCATCCAAAGCCACTCTATAAGTTTACATTTTAGAACAATTTATTTTTATCAGTAAGTTATTTTTCTTAAAATCATTTTATACATCTCTTAATGAGATATGAGCCACAGTCCATGCAAGTAAATGCAAATACTCACTTCTCTTTAAAGGCCTTGTGCTGTTCACTCACTATTTGGACCTGCTTGTCCTTCAAAATATGAGAACTGATTATACGATTAGGATGCCTGCAAGGAACCTGGAAGAACTGCATTTCTTTTCCTGGTCTGCTCATGTTGCTTGTGTTACCACAGACATTTCCTTTATTTTCTTTGTGTATCAAGTCTTTGCCTGAAAAACCCAAACAGCAGGAGCTCTCTCACTGCCACATCTCCATCTTTTTCTGCCTATCTGGAACACAAGCATTTTCAGGAGTTTTTGAGAAAGGGGAGAGTAGCTGCTCGCTGTGTGCACTGTGAATAGAATAGTCCGCAGAAAGACAAAAATAAAGCTATAAGGGATCGTCAACTGTTCGTACATCACTGATTTCAGATTGCTGAGAATTTACCAGCTGTAGTTACTGTTTTGACAGACTGAGCTGAATTCTAAGCATACTTGAGAAGAAAGGTTGTTCTGCCATTCTCCAAAAAAAAGCAACCTCTGCACCAAAGGTTAATCAAAGGAAAAGCTTTTTCTTTCCCCATAAACAAACAATAAAAGCTATAATATAATAGGATAACAACCTGGTTTTATTTTATTTAATGAATAAGGAGAACTTTGAGTAAGTCAATCAAACCTTTGCGGCACAAATACTAAGCAGTAAAAGCTCATTAAGCTCCTTTTCCACTGTTGATTTCAGCTTGAGGAAATTATTTTATTATTAGCAAAAAGTTATCACAAAGCTTGAATTAATAGTAACAAAACAAACAAATAAAAAAATCCTTTTTGTTGTGCTAAGACTGCACTCAATTGCCAACACTATTAACAACCAGAGATTAAGTTTTTTTTCAGTTCTCCCACCCCCTTCGGGGCATTAATTGACAATACACACAGCAGCTCATAACTGAAGCTTAAATTTTAACCCTAGATAGGGGCCTCAAGACACCATTATAATATAAGTAACAAAATATATAGTAATTAGTAATGCTACTGGGGCTTTCTCTGCTTAATTTTTTTCTTTCCTTCTCTTTTTCAGTATTTGGTGAAAGACTGTTTTGTAATCTTTCATTTGTGACATATTGCTCTAATTCTGTGTGTCCAGATCCTTTTAGCTCTGTTTATGTTTAGCCTACCCCAACTTTTCTTTTCTATGAAAAGAGATTTCCTTTGCTCTGGATAGTTGAAAATGCTTTGTCTTTTGGATGGAAATCTCTGGTGGGCTGCTTGTATCTTGAGGAGAAAATCCATTTGTCATAGCACTTACAGAGGAACTAGTTTAAAGCTAGCATGAAAATAATCCACTCCTTTTTTTGCTTTCCTATTGCTTCTGTCTTCTCAAAGAATCAGCAATTTAGTCGACAAAGACTCTAGAGGTGTTTCCTTCTTTGATTTTTACCTGACAACAACTTTTACTCAACATCAAACAATCTTCTCTCAATTTCTAAACTATCTCACACTTGTGTTTTCAAAGTGGCTGATGATGAAATAGGAGGCCACTTCCTCTGATGAGATCCCACCATCCCTATTTGTGTATTCTCTCTCACCTCAGAAAGCTACATTTTTGCTACTGCTGTAGCATACATGGTGTGAATAAACCTCAAGCACACATCTGACCAGATTATCAGTGTTGCACTTTGAGGTCAAAGCCTGAATTTTGGAGGAAGTGTAATTTGGTGCAGAACGCTGTCAAGATGTTTCCCATGCTGGCTGCAATTGTGTTAATTGCTCCATACTGGTTACTTAGACAGAGTTTGAGGCATTTCCTTAGTGCCTGCAAGACCACATTTAGACTGGCTGTGGGTGAACCTAGAGAGGAACAAAGAGGTGCTCAACACCCCAAATCACCTGGAAATTAAGCAGTGTAAGCCCTTTGGAGACCACTTTGACTCTTGCCCAGATGAGATTAGGAAGAGATTTATGATTCCAGTTTTTAACACAGTGTAAATATCACCTTAATCTAATAAACAGAATAGGATTTCATCAGAGACAATAGGTTCAGTCTTAATGTTTCTCTTAATGTGCTGTGGTTAGAAACAGAGCTGGTACAGTTCTAAGAGAAAAATTTCTCCAATTAATAATCTAACAGCTGGGTAATCTGGTTGTTACGAGTAAAGCATCTTGTAAGTTCCCCTCAGAACAAAGGTTTAAAGTAAACTGTCTTTTGGGTTGAACATCCTGCTAAAACATGCTTGAAGTAAGTAATAAATAAACAAAATCTTGACTTCAAAAAGCTGGAAGTAAGGGTTAATAGAGAACAGATAAATACTGCCTTTGTAGGTATGATACTTCCCCTTTATACGTTGCAACTAACTGACAACTGTATTGGGGTTTGAAAGTCTTTTTTCCTTTCTTTTTTCTCTCTCTTTTTTTTAAGAGGGAAGAAAAGATTTGAGTTGGCTCTGATCCCATTACCCACAAGGTGGCTCTAGCCTGGCCATCTGTCACAGCTGCTGCTCACCATTGCTGCCACTCTAATTGACAATGAACCCAGCACCCCACAATAATTGGGGCTGCACTGTGACTTGGGCAGGTAATGCACCTTTTTAGCATCCAGCAGTCCCCATCTGTGCAGCAGCCCTGGCCATGGGGGCACAGTGACCCCGCTGCTGGTTTCCCAGGTCGGCAGGGATGGCCTCACCTGGGAAGCGTTAGGAAGGCCCAAAGGAAACCATGCCCATGTTGAAATTGAAAACCTCCCCAAACTCACTAGGAGATTTTAATATTGCTGCCAAGGCACACACACATCTGCCATTCAGCTCTGGTTTTTATATTAAAATAAAAAGAAAAAAACCCTTCCAATATTGAGCAGTTCATGGACTGCCTCAGTCAGGGTTCCTTTATTAAATTACCTCTCAACAATATTTTAAATTGACTGGTCTGAATTTTTTCTCCATCACAAGCACTACAGACACCAAAGCTTTGGCACACAGGACACATAATTCAGTCACCGAGAAGACATCTTTGCAGCAAGCCTTTCCTCAAGGTTTAGATATTTATGGGAGACAAAGCCAGATCTTCACCATGTTTCTTGACTGCAAGGTGTTGGAAAACTCAGCACTTCCCTAATGCCATAAGCATAATCTTGGTCCCAGAATATTCCATTTGGCATTTTTCTGTCCTCTTCGGTCACTAGTCTGCTCGTTATGAATTGCAAGTTACTGTTATTTGACCGTATTTTGGGAGCTGCTGCCTCCTTCACTGGAAGTAACTCAGGTTTCCATGGCAGGTGCATATATGGTGAAAAATAAAGGTATACTCTTACATTTAAAATGTACAGTCCTTTGGCCCTCATCCAGAACAAAATGAAGTAGGTAGAATTAACTCGTTTTACTCCAGAGAGGTTCAGTCTCAACAGATAGTTTAGGACTCAAGGCAACCTTTTGAGCCTAAATTTCTGTTCTTTCTGCATATCCTTCGTAATTCTGTATATATTGGGATATATGTGAATGTTAGGACTAGGTCCACAGATTCTGACAAGCCTAGAAGGACTGATGACATTGATTGCTTTATAGAAAGTTATTTTTATTTTAAAAAGTACTATTTCAAGCTGTAGTGATAATTACAGGTAAATGCTTCCAGATGAGACCAACTGGCCAGTGGGAGCACTGCCCTGTACTGCAAGGCATCCCGTCAGCCACACAACTTCAGATCTTCTCAAATCTTGTTTTAGCATGATTTGGATGCTACAAAGGCCTTTACTTCTTTTCTTTTTATTGTCATTAATTCAAATGTGACATTTTCAGTTTTCTCATCCTACTTTTTTCCCCTTTTCTTCCCAAAACAGAAGCTCAAAGGTCTTTCAGTTCCTTTTGCAAAATCAGGCTTTCTAAAGAATTTGACCCTTTTAATTTTTAATGTTGTTGTTAGGTTTGTTATTGGAAAAGTCTGTCTGAGCTAGTACAGAACTGATTTACTAGTTCTTGTGTTCAGAAGTGTGATTTTTCCTTTACTTTTCGACAGAGGGGTGTGGACTGATGTACTAACACTAAGTAAATTACTCCAAGAGCAGCTTGTAGTGGAGAAATACAGTGTAATATTTTTCAATGTTTTCAATCCTTTAACCACATATCAGCAAAACATCACCTGAAAAATTAATGAAACTGTGAGCTGAGTAGTGGGAATTGTTGAAATGAGAAACATATTACACATGAGCTGTTAAGCAGCTGGAAACGCAGTTCCTCTACATTTGTCCCTTAAATGCAAGAAAAGACATTTCAGACTTGGTGTATAAGTAAAGACAGGAAATATTACTAATAAAAAATGAAATAAGTCAAAATTCACCTGACTAGAAAATGATGCCGATGTGTGATTTTTTCCTGAAAAAATAAATGACCATGGAGAGAAACTTAGCACATACACTTCCACACACATGCACAAGAAAGGCCAGAAGAATGTTTCTGTTCCTGACATGAAGAGCTTCAAACATTTTGTTAGGTCTCTGTCTAGCCAGTTTCCTACAGCATAATTTTTGACCTGCAGATATCAGTGGACTTATACATCATAAATGTTCTTCAAAGAACTAGTTACAAAGCGGTAGATTCTGCAATAATTTAAGCAAATATATTGCATGTTATGAAATAATTTGGCAGGAAAATTATGACTCTAAAACTTCTGTTTCTAGTACTTTATTCATTTTCATTTTAATCTGGGTTATTTTATTAATCTAGTTTACAGCATGGTTTCAAAAGCACAGAACCGAACTGATTTGTGAAAATTGTGGCTTGCCACTTCTCAGCAGAGAGAATGAATGAATAAATGCAATGTGCAATCACCCGCAGTGGCTAAAAAGGTTGTCTAAAGCTCTATGTGCTTGTGAGAATGGGGTTGAGATGCATTTCTTAATTTTACTTAAGTATGTTTAGAACCAAGACACGTGGAGAGGGAAGAGCAGAGGGACACTGCATCCTTTTGCGATGTGGGAGCAGCCTTGCATTCCAGTCAGGCTGCAAAGTGCAGAGCCTGTGCAGTCCCGTTTCCTCTTCAGCTGCCTTCATGGGACACACGATTAGATATATTTCCTTAAAGTTATGGGCTAGCCTTTAGGTGAATATAGTATGGACTTCAATTGTCCAGCATTTCCCAAAGTTTAGAGCTGTGTTTTCTAATGCACTTTCTAAGGATTATTGGTGAATACAATCCTGACATTGGAGGCAGTTATTCAAGGTAAAAAGATTGGCCACGGTCCAGCATCTAAAAAGAGAAAGATTGAGGCAGAACTCATCTCAGATTCCAAAGGTGTTACTCCAGATTTATATGAGTGTAACTGAAAACAGAAGGAAGTTCATTGTCTATTATGTCAAAGACATAAGATCTTTCAGATAATGAGCTATAGATATAAGGCAAAATGCACTCATATGTTTCGCATCCTATTCATTAAAATCTTTTGCTTATAAAACTTCATAATTTTGAATGCAATACTCACATACTGTAAGGGAAGCATGAAATATCTAAAAAAGAATCTGTGGAAAAGCTTTATATCAATTTTCACGCAAAAAATCTGTCCAGAGATTGAGATAAGCAATCCAGCGATACAGACAGGACTTTTCACTATTTCTAGACCAACTTTAACTTTCAAATAAGGTGGTCTCACTGTTCTCTTTATATATATTCTATGTGCAAAATGAAGCATATCTCTTTGAACTGGAGTGACAACTTCATGCATCTTAACAAGTTGTCCCATAACAAAGGATGAACACCTCTGTATTCATGATAAGAAACTTTATGTGTTGGTTTGAGATATATGACATTTTATAGCTGACAATATGCATTCTCTGAGTGTGAAGCATAGCTTCTGCAAAGTTTTTATGTCTTGATATTCCTTGTCTTTTGAATATCAGGTTTTTCAAGGTAGACCATTGGGGTTTTGTACTCCTTTCAATATTTCTTTGATTATAATATTCTTTTCAGTTTAGGAATTACGTTTTGGATTTCTAAGAAAGGAAGAAGTGTGTGTGTGCAGGGATCTGCACGGTTGTGTACACCCTGAGACACTTGAGTTACTGTATCTTTCTGTCCTGGTTTACTACTACAGAAGCAATTATTTAGCTCACAGGATTTACAGAACAACATCTTTCACAATGAAACCTGAAGTTTCATTAGCATATTATTACTTCTTCTAGGTCATTATTAAAGATAAACAATATCTATCTAACAGAGAGTCTTGTCACATCATCATAGCAAATAAATCCTGGTTGATTAACAAGCATTGTTACATTTCTTTTTGGTATCTTCCAAGCTGCATAACTTGTTCACATGTCAGTTACAGAGATTTCTGTAGAACTGTGGAAAGAAAGAAAATAGAATCAAGAGACCAAACTGAGTGCCGTGCACAGGAAGACCTTCAGCCATGCCTACCAGGGGCTTGTACATCTTCTGCACAGTGGCTGCAGGGAATTTTTAGAAGAACAGGCAACTGTGTTGGATGAGCCATGTGTTCCAGTCTCCAGAAGTAATTTCTCACAAGGACTATCCTCAAGAATAATTAGGGTGAAATTTCCAAGAATTACTTGGGTATTTAGCAATGCAAGTTTTAATAAAGTCTGCAGAACCTTTACTCTTGATAAACAGTAAACACTTGTAAAATCTTTGTCATTTGAATGCTGAGCAGATCAAACTCTGTCACAATATTTTCCTCCCTGAGACATACTTTTTACTACTGATAAATGTCAAGATGGCAATATTCTTTCTTTGTAAAGCAATTGTAAAGTTGGCTGCCTCAGGAAGACTCCTTCTGCTGAAGTCATAGAGCTTTGAAGAACTGTCTGCAAAGCATCTTTAAGGTACTCAGCTACTGCAACTTGCAAACCTGTTTTGCCTGAAATGAAAAAAAACCCACACTCCTCTAGAAAATACAGGTGCTAAAAAATGTAGACCTTGCCTTCAGAACTAATCAAGAGCTTCTTATAATTTCACTGTCAACAGTAAAAAGGACTAAGTTGCTCCTAACCGGAGAGTGGGGGAGGGACATAAGGAGAAGGCTGTATTAAGTGAGGCCCCAGGCACAGGTAATAAATCCTTCAGTCAGGTTTGTTATTCTGGTTGAAGAGGTGACTATGGTGTGGGATGGGAGCCTTTCAACTCTGGGATTCAGCAGCGCTCTGGCTTGATAATAGTATCCACCACCTGCTGCACTTTGACTTTCAGCTCAGTGGCAGCTGCAGGAATCAATTCTGACTAGAAAACTGAGGGAACATACACTTTTATGATTCTGAAAAGTAGCTAAAAGGCAACTAGAGGCATACAGCAGTATTAAAAAGAAAAAATTGTCATAGAATCGTAGATTATCCTCATTTGGAAGGGACCCACGTGGATCATCAAGTCCAGTTCCTGGCTCTGCACAGCACCATCCCCAAGAATCACACCGTGTGCCTGAGGGCATTGTCCAAACGCTTCTTGAGCTCTGTCAGGCTTGGAGCTGTAACCACTTCTCTGGGGAGCCTGTTCCAGTGCCCAACCACCCTCGGGATGAAGAACCTTTTCCTGATATCCAACCTAAACCTCCCCTGACACAACTTCATGCTGTAAGCTCAGGTCCTGTATAATGATATGGTTCTCACTGATACAGACTCCTGCTCTTGGGGTCACACTGCACTACACAAATGTTCCTGAGCACACACAGTTTGACCCTTAACACTTCATACTATTACAGATATTCATCCAGCTGAACAAGAAACCTTTCTGGTCGATGCTCATTTAGGGAATTTAGAATAAGAGTTAGTTTTTGGTTGATATGCATTTGTACCTAAGCTCCCTGTACGTGTAGTGAGATGTACTGTGTTTCTTAAAGAGGAGTTCAGCTAGTCCACTGAAGAAATGCTGAGAAAAATGTTGATGCCTGGAGCCCACCTCACTATGGTTAGGTGACAGCTAAGTGGGGTTATGATAGCTAAGGACAGTTTTGCAGTTCTAAAGTTAGAACTTGTGAGGAAAAAGTAATGGTTAGGTTGTTAAATCTCTTTGTTCTTCTAGCTCTTTCTTTAAAGTCTTCAGACTGACTCCTGAAGTCTGTATTTTGTCTTGTAAGTATTTGCACTGTAAAATAAATGGAGACTGTTTAACATTCTCTTCTAAAAATGCCTGTGTGCATGTTCACCTCCATTAACAGTGGAGGTGTACGCAGGGCAGGAGAGACCCTGACCCCAGGAAATTATTGCCTAGCTGCTGTAATGGCAATTGCTTATCTCTTACTTAAATAATCAAGTTAAACACCAAACAGATCTTCTAAACTCTGTTTTTTGTTAAGCTCAAAGAAATCATGGGGAGAATGAAACACAAATCCTGTACAAGAATGATTACAAAAAGTCCCCAAAATCCTCCTTCTATATCCTGCTGGCAAGCTATATAAAGATTAATGTTTTTAAAAATGGCAAACTAATTGTAAATATGAGATGTCTCTATCCTCCAAATGCCAACTGAAAGGCTAGATTGCTATCTGCGTAAGATTAGCAGGAAATTTAAAATATTATTTATTGTGGGCAAGAAATTAATTTAGGATAAAAACACTTCCATTTTGAAACAGCAGGGTGAAATCAGAATTTGTCTGTTAATTAACCACCAGAGCTTCATAGCAAAGATTTTACTGTCTTCTTAGTTTTGACTTTCTAGTAACTAAATTGGCTTTTTCTGCACCTGAGTCGCTGTGTAATATAACATATCACTGGTGTACCTCCAGATTTCATTCGCTAATGAATTTAGCACATTCTTTATCATATAATAGACTAAGACCCTCACAAATTATATAATAATATTTCATGTTATTGGGCTTCTAAGACCAATAAAACAGCTAGGCAGCACTAATAGCGCCAGTAAAGCCAGCTGTTTGTACAGGTTTCCTTTTTATTAAAATAGTCACAGGACAAAATCAGTATATACAGTAACCACATGTTGTGAGATACTGATCAAATAACTATAACGTTCTTACAGCAGGGTAATTAGGGCTTTGAATGTGATCTGAATGGGGTAAGTCGACACCAACGTACATTCTTATGGTCAAAGAGATGCGATTGTATCTCCTTTGCAAAGAATTAAATAACACTCCAATGTTTATCTGTCTATCTGAAAGAAGTCCCATAAAGGGAAATAAACACTTTTAAATTCTTGACATCTTGAAACTCTTTTTTCACTCAGTGGCAACAAACCTAATTTTCCCCTCAGTATTGCTATTTTATAATGATATCGCTAATACATTTTGAAAATACAAAATCAATTTTACAATCAAAACTGGAGAAACACAGTATGTAAGCGGACGACTTTTTAGTGGCTACCATACAAACTTCAATCCCCAAAGTTCCTGAACTTTTTCTTAATCAGTTATAGATGTCTTCTGGTATGCAGCCAAAATAAGAGTTTTTTAGCTAATTGCCATTTGTCTAGTGCTCAGAAGCATCAGTGGGAAGAAGAAGCCTGTAACATCCTGGCTTTAATGTTTGGCTTTAGGATTGAGACATATGCCTGCAGATTAGGAATGCTATTGTAATTTTTTCTAATGATCAGAATGTGAGAGATAACATTGCTGCAGGAGGCAGCCAACAAAAGAGGAAAAACAAATGGAGGCTTAGAGGTAAGGTAAGTATTTAAACAAAGCAGTAAAAGTTGTTATGAAAGACCTACATAGGTTGATCTACAGTCCTTAACTCTCACTTACACTGGGAAGAAAACAGCTCACAAAAATCCCAACAATTCATACAGCCTGTTGTCCGTGGCTACTCAATGCTGTACAGTCTTAACCTCACTTGAAACTCGTAATGTTGCCTACACGTGTAGTGTAAAACTAATAAAGAATTGGAAAAGTGGATTCAAAGAGGAAGAAGAAAGAGGAGGTTTATATGTTATATTGATAGCAAGTATATTAATTTTGGTGAGATCTATGTAAATTGGGAGGAAGAACAGAGGGAGGTAGGAGATATTAAGATGTTTTCAACAAAAGCTGCTATAAAATCAGGAAAAGAAGTGGAAGTAGATGAAAATAAGATGCTGAGATTTTATCATGAATACTCTAATTTCAGTAAGAGTTGAGATAGTTATGAGAAAATATTGAGAAGCCAGGAAGAGTTTGTGGATGCTAAGCAATGTATGAGAACCACTAGCAGGAATGATGTAAAAACTCACTGTAAGGAGTCTTTAAGGAACCAGTATAAACAAAAGGGTAACCAGTATCACCACAGGAGTAGTGGGAACTGAGGGAAGAGGGAAGAAGATTGTATAAATGGGATCTTAAGCAGGAAAAAAATGAAAAGGTATTTACTCTGCAAAGAACTAGTTAAGAGGAGCTGGGCAGTGAACTCAGGAGAGAGACTGGAGATAATCGTAATGGAAAAGTCTGTTTTACAGGTAGGAAATAAGGAACTTCTTACTTTTAGAAAGGCAAATTCTATATAACATGTAGATTAGAATCAAGGTTAGACAGGAATGAGGAAGGAGTCAGAGAGCAACATGTGTGTCCTCAGGCAGAGGGAGCACATTCATAGTGAGGACAGGGAGAGAAGGACAGTGAACAAGGAGAGATGGGTGAGATGCAGCAATGACAAAGAGCCCAACAAGGTACAGTTAGGAGAGGAGGAATGTACAGATAAAGAAAGTGGTTGATATTGTGACAGGATGAAGGCAAAAAAGAAGGAAGCTTGAATTGAGAAAGAAGGAGGTGATCTTGAGCTGAGCCATTTGGGAATGGTAATGGAATAGGATGTGGTAAAGAGAAGAGGTAGTAAAGAGAAGTGAATAACAAAGGCACAGATAAGCTGTGCATGAGCCTCTCAGCTTTACTTTTTAAAATGCCAGAAAGATCTAAGACTAAGCAAAGGAACACTGAAAGTTGTACAGAGCTTTAAAAGAAAGTTTGGAGAGAACAAAAATTAAACCTGAAGACCTACTGTGAATGCCGGAAGAGAAGACATCATAAAAGTTGTATTCATAAGAAGTATTAGAGTTCAGGAACTTTCTCCAGAGCAGATGAAGCGTAGGAATAAGTGGTGCCCACAAAGCTATGAAAGAGAGCAGAGAAAGCAATAGCAAGGTGGATCAAAAGGCCCATATGGTCAGATGAAGACTGGGGGAGAGCTCTGGGCAGTGGCACCTCAGGAGCTGGAGTACTGGGTGGGCAGGAGTTAAGTTTAGAACAGATTGAAATCAGAATGATTGACAGACGGAAAAACAAATTTGGCAAGTGAATAGAGAGGCAGGACATGAGAGCACCAGGATTAGGACAAGGCAAGGGAAACTATGATGGGAAAAACAGAGTACGTAAGAAACAAGGTCTTAAAAAGGAGCAGAAAGTGGGCAAGCTAAAAAGCATGTGTATTTTCAGGGAGGCAAATTTTGTAAAATATGGTGTAATTTTGAGGACTGCATTTAAAATAAGCAGTTCTGCAGCGTGGAGATTTCCTCACCTGTCTTCATGCCTCTCAGACTTCCCAGAAATCTTTTCTCCTTTTAGGAGAGCTGAGTGCTGTCCCAGATCCCTTTAATATATGTAATCACCCTGTGGTGCCTTTCATCTAATTTGGCACAGCGCACATTTGAAAACCTGTCACAAATGGGCCAGTTTGAAATGATGCTGTAATGCACAAAAATTAGTTCTCCTGCCCTTTGGCTGCTGAACAAGAAAATTGATTTTTGTGCATTATGCAATGAATTTAAATGGTATATTTCAGACAGCTTTGTAAACACAGGACTTTGCAAACAGAGTCACTGGAGGGATTCAAACATAACCAAAAGCAATAGAAACTCTTCTGGCAACCTATTAAATCATTTTTACTGACTCTTGCCCATCATGCTGTTGGACTAATGAGCAGACTTGTCTTTGTGTTTTATGTGTTCATTAGAAACTCTGGTTCCAAATGCAACTGGTCACTGCTACAGCTTCCATTACCCGTGATGGCTTTTAAAGGTTCTTCTGGTTACAGTACTTAGGTTGTGTATATATAGCGAGTGCTTTTGAAAAGGCAAATTCCTGTGCTGTCATCCAAGCAATCAAAACACTCTTTGTTTGCCGAGCGGTGGAGGATGGAGACAAGGGGAGAGGAAAGGGGGAGATGTTTAGAGAACCAGCAGTTGCCACTCATTGGTGTGGCCGCTGCCTTCCCGTCCCTTGCCCGACTGCCCCTCAAAGCTGTGTGTTAAAATCCAGTGTTCAAGGTAAGGCGACGAACCCAAGGAATGTGGACCCAGCCCTGGCGCTAATGGTTTCCTGACCAGCACATCTCCTCCCCGCTCCGCTGCCTGCGCAGAGCCCCACGAGTGCTTGAGGGAGTGCTGAGACAACAGGCACTGGTGCGGCAGCACCGGGGATGAGAAATTAAACACTAATGTGTTTGCTAGAGGCTTAGTTGCTGGGCTGGGGTGGCAGATAGAGTAACCTCTCTGCTCTGTGACCTTTGCTTCTTTTACTGCAGATGGGTGCAGAGAGGTTGAAGAACAAACACTCTGCTTTTGATCAGCAGTGTGACACTGTGCTCCAGCCCAGACACCTGATGGGGAGAGAAAACTGTTCGAGCTTTCCCCCCTCTCCATGGCAATCTGCTGAATGCTTCTGCAGCACAAGCACTATGTTTTAAAAAGGGATTAAGATCCTCTGCCATCAGGAGCAGCCTCTTTGCACTGCATGTTTTTATGCCTCACAAAGATCAGTCTATATGAAGTCAGAGTCATTTTTTTTCTCTGAAAATAAGCAAGAAATTATGTATTTATTAGCAATTTCTCTGACTGAATTATTCTCCTACAAGCCCTAGCTTCTCTCTTACCAAGCAAAGCAAATAAGCTATTAATTCTCTGTTTTTCCTCGGGGTATGTGCACGAACAGCAGTTGTACAAGCTCATCAAGCTGCTGTTTGTTCCTGACAGAATCAGAATCTCTGATGAATGTTTCATTATTTTCATCCAAAAAGGGCAAAAAAGATAATTTCTGGGATGGTTTATACTCTTTTAAAAGCTACTGTTAAAACTCTCCTGTTGCAGGTTTGTCTAGGTCTCAGTTCCTCTCTTCTCCACTATAACCTTTCTGAAATCTGGTACCCAAAGCTATGAAGAGGACAGCAAGGTGACTGGCGTGGAGCCTAATGTCCCCACTTTACACCCTGTTTTAGAGCACTAGAATGAAGTGTGCCAAAGGCCTCAGCTAGAACAACAAATTGCTTCCCACAAGACAGGTCTCCATTACCCAGAACAGATCAATGGCTCTCAGTGTGACTGATGAAACTGAGTGGAAAGTACAAAAAACAGAATGATGCTAGCACAATATTTTATTTTTGGTAATGAAAGTGATCTATTGCTGTTTAACTAGTAATTCCAAGAACATCAACACAGAAGACAGGGTAAAAAATGTTGGTTACAACATTGTTTATGTAGCCAGATTTCAAGATGAAACTAGCTACATGTAGTTCGCAAAACATTGGCATTTCATCATCTTTTATTTATGGGATTCATTAAAATGTGAGACTCTAATATACCAAGCAGTAAAAAGAAAACCTATAAACTATTCCCCATATCATCAAACCCATCACCCATGTGGCAGTAGATGGCTTGGAGGAACAACTCGTATTCCAGTGATGAGCCCCTTGATCCCTTGTGGATGGTGCAGGTACCTCGGCAATTGTTTTTCAGAGGACTATTTGTTTCAGTGGCACATCAGGACAAGTCAAGAAGAGCTGCAAGTAAGTGACAGAGAGAGAATTCACCACCTGCATTTTGGCTGTTACATTTTAGATGTAGTATTTATTTTTATAAGCCCCTGGGGGAACAACTCTCCCAGATGCACAGTATCTGCATAATCACCCAATTTTAGGCAGATTAAATATTCATATCAAGCTTCTTGAGTTGTGGTAATGTCCCTCTGGGGTTCTAAGGATCCAGGAAGAGCTTTGCCATAGCATAATGATTGGTGTCTGTTGTTCAGATTGTCAGGGTTAGTCTCCCCCCATCACAGACTGTTTAAAGGCAAGTTCTTGTGAACTCCTGAGAGTGGTGGGTTTTTTCACCCATATAATGAGGCAAGATATGGTTCCTATAATACAAGGTAGTTCAAAGATAACTGGACCTGCATGAAGACTTTTCTACACCTGTACACTGAGATTTATTATCTGTCTATTTTGTTTAGACCCATCTAGCAACATAACTAGCTCAGATGAGGCTGAGGTGAATAACAGGTCAAGATCATGGATATAATTGCATTAAATAGAAATATCTGTGAAAAGATTGGGAGTAATTTACTACGAGGTATGGATATGCTTGGTAACATCTTCTCAAAATTCATTTGAGAACTACTCTTTTCCATTTTGTCTGCTTGTTTGTTTGTTGTAACAATATAGTAGTGAATGTAATTTTATTGTTATTTTCAATTAAATTAATGATTAATAAATTCAATGAAAAGAGAAAAAATCCCACTCTTTATCCTAATTTTAAGTCCTAAAATTCTTTGGATCAGTTAACTGATGACATTCTGTAATAGGTCTAAACACAGGTCTTGCTCTTTTGTGGTTGGCAACTTACATTAAGGTTCTCCAAGCCAGGAGAGCAGCATGATTTAATGAACCTGTGTAAGCAAGACTTGCTGAAAAACTCCCATCATCTTTCTTTGTATTTGTAACTATGACCCACTCTGGCTTCTCAAAATATAAACATTTTAAAGGGCACATATGATGGTTTTTCCATTTGTCATCACTGTTGGCAACAACAAAGGATTTAATGAGTATCACCTTGCTTCCAGACAGGATGTGCCTATCCAAACTCAGATGCTTGAAAGACACGTGTATATCAGAGCTATTTGTCTACAAGCTCACCAGAGATAATAAAGAGGAGGCAGAATTATTCAGAATAATTCCTTTTTCATTAAACCAAGCATCTAAGACAGGTAAGTTGAATTCTCCTCTGAAAGTGTTTTCCTCTAATTGCATGTGAGGGGATGTAAAGCAACCATTTCAGATATAGGCATCTGCATTATAAACATTTATAGTTAGGTAAAATGAATTGCATCTTATATATTGAACATTATTTTTGAAGAAGTGTGGATGATTTAGAGTCTTCTTTTATTCTTTATGAAATTAAAACAGAAATGGAGGTAGAGAGAGGCATCCCAGTGTGCCCATTTATAAAGTAACTAATCTTGTCTGTGTACAGATAGGCATCACATCCAATTAATATTCAGACATTCAAGTTTTATAAGCTTCATCTAAAGAGAATACCTCTATCACTCAAATGTCTGCATAATGAGGATATTGCACACTGTCAAAAGAATGGATT
This sequence comes from Rhagologus leucostigma, assembly GCA_013397725.1. NCBI lineage: Eukaryota > Metazoa > Chordata > Aves > Passeriformes > Rhagologus > Rhagologus leucostigma. Next base: position 445,654 of record VZTD01006137.1, on the reverse strand, counting down.
TTTTTAGCACTAAAGGATAAGTTCGCAAAATTTTTAAAAATAACATTTGAAATTGGTTAATCATATAAATTGCAATGCAAAAGGAAATTTTACACATGGTTCTGGACAGTCAACAGTCAACAAATTCGTTAAATAAATAGTGGTATTTCACTGAAATGCTGATATGTTTGAAAATTCAGTAAAATTACAACTGTTAGAAAAATCTGCAGTTTCTAAGACGTGGATGCCTAAAGCTAAACAACTAATTAATGTCTTAAATTAAAGTTGGGGGTTTTTTTTAAAGATGCTGTCTATACTCAAGGAGTGAAAAACCTTTTAAACATGGTTTTGAAAACCAAGCCAATTCATTTTTTGCTATGTAAGATTCCGTAGCTAAAAAAACCTGGGGAAACTGTGAAAAAATACCGTGCTAAATTTTAGTAAGCTTACATACTAGCCACTCACAATGTTGTTTAAATATCTTTGCATTTTGCTATTTATTAACAAAATACAGCAGGTTATGATACAAAATAGGAAACTCCTATTTTCTTGTTGGATAATATTTTACCAGTTCCACATGATAAGATTCTGCTTGTCTTGCCAGTTCAACACAAAAGGAAACCAGCAGATGGAAGCAATGAAAAGCAGAATCTTTACTGCGCTCATTGGCAGCTAGTGCAAGTTACTGACTTTCCACAAGTATAATATACATTACTGCATCTTCCATTCCTCCCATGCTGATAGATGTTGGATGGAGTGTCCTTCATTTCAGGATACTGAGGAAAGAAGTAAAAAACTTAAGTGGACAACTGAAAATAGGACATGCTGATTCTATTTCTACAAGTCAAAATCAAAAGTTTCAGCTCCCATACTTCATATGTAATTAAACTTAGTATAATTACAAACTACTATGATTGCTGCTTGCTCTGAGTATGCACAGGCAAAACCTCCTTTGGGAGGAACCAACTTAATTCTATTGAAGTGAAAGGACTTGAGTTCCTGGCTCACTCTTAAAAATTGAGCTGGCGTGGCAGGCCCTTTTCTGCAAAACTATTCCTGTTGTTTGACCCTCACCTCTTTTTTTACTTTTTTTTTTTTTTTTTTTTTTTTTTTTTTTTTAATTAACATGAGCCAGAGAGGCAGACAAATGCAGTGGATAAAGATATGGATACAGATTTGGTGAAATCTGGTTTCCAAAGAAATCTACTCAGAAATTTATAAAATAGAAACTAAGGAGTTTTTTATAATACACTTGTTATGACTTTAAGCTCTGAGACAGATCATCAGATACAAATCAGCTGAGTTGCAATGACTATGAAACTGTAGATTTTAATTGTAAATTAAGTGAGAAATCGAGAAAGAAGAGAAACAGAAAGTTTACTCTGAAATATTTAAGGGCAGCAGGCTAGTAGAACAGAAGACAGACAATTTCAATATTATACTCTATTTTCAGTCTCAGTGTAATTAAAATCTTCAATGTGAATGCTCAGTTATGGCATCTATATTTTACTAGTAGCAAGTAAAACTGTTCAGGAGGAGTTTAACAAATGTTTGAAATTTATTTGAAATTCATTACCACATTTCCACCAGCTGGGATGTAGCCATGTCTGCTTTCAGTCTCACACCAAAAGCATGTTACATTGCTCTGACTTTTATATGGGAAGCTGAATTTATAATAATTTGGAACATATCAAAGATTGGTAAGTATTCAAGCCACAGTGACAGTGAGATGAGACTTCATGCACGGGTTGCATTTAGAGGGGGATGGGAGAAACTGAGCAATGGGTTTGTTATGCTCTGGATCTCTTCTTTGTAACATACTCTGGCGTACCTCATTTCCACAAAAGCCTTGTGATCACTCTCCCTAACCACTATCCTTCACCACAAGCTAAAACAAGCTGTATATTATAGCCCTGTTTATTTTTAGAAAGATTCAGAGTCCTGTCTATTCTGGTTTCATTTTCTTTTACTTTCACATTCCAATAAACTTAACCCACTTTCAGCACACTAAGATAATTTAACCTGCCCGTGCAGGAACTTATAGTATTTTAATATAATATACACTTATACTTCTGTTTTCAAAAGGCTTATATGAGTTAAATCTGAGAAAAATAAACCAACATTGACTTTTTGATCTCTAGCAAATTCCACAAACAAAACAGGACAGAGAACAACAGCAAAACATCAAGCAATGGGGTTTTTTCTGAAAACAGTTATTAATGTCCAAAATAATTTTTTAATTCACAGAATGTAAAGTGGACACTTTTTCTAATAGTGTTCTCAAGAGTAACACATTCCAAAAGTCTTCTGAAGAAGTCTACATTCTGATAATTTCCTTGAAGGAAGCTTTGTTTTTTCTGTTTTTGCTGTTATAATCAGGTTCTTAACTTTTAAAAAAACCGAACTTGTTTAAATAGAGCTTACAAAAGACTACTGAAACAGACCTGTCCTCTTAGCAAAGCTACAGGACTGTGCATCTATATAGTGTTATGTTTGGAGTGTAAAGACAGGGGATGTGGGAATAGATCTGGCAGTAGGAGAGAAGTGTCAGCATGCACTTCACAGAGGGAAAGTGTTCATGATTTTCCAGTCTTGTCTTTTCCAAGTACTACTATTTCTCTTTCAATACCTGTGTCTTCCCACCAGCATTGTGTGATCTCAGATTAGTCCTTCCCAGACACCTCTCATCAACATTCCAATTCCCTATGTTTCTCATTCCTATTTTCATCTCACTGACATGTCCTGTCAGCCCATGGCTGCCAATGCTGTAAGACACTCGCAACTGTTTATTCAGCATTGCCCAATTTGGGAATGGGAAAATGACCCCTTTCTATATGTTTTTGTTACACTTTTTTGTCTCCATGCCTCTTTCCCCAAGAGTTCTCTAGGGAATGTTTTCATGTCAAGTAGCACACTAAAAACATTTCTCAGCAAATTAATCAAATCATTGATAGTTTGTATTTGCAAGTAGTTATAAAGATGTTTCCACAGAGTTTAATTATAAGGACTATGTGGAACGTTTAAAAAATCTATTCCAATTTGAAACAAAATTTGAAATTTTCCCAGAAAATTGATTTGCAGTGATTAGCAATGAGACAACATAATTCATATAATCTGGTAATAATAAACATAATCTGGTTTGTGTTGGATCAGCTGGCAAGCATGAGAACATGAGCAGCTGAAATACTTCTATCACTCTCAAATCCTGTCCCAGGTATTCCCTATAACAGTACATCAAGAATGTACTGACGTTTATGAGTCAGTACTCTATGCCATGCGTGTCAATGTAAGTGTTTGGGTTACTTAGAAAAGGAGAGTAAAAGAAAGGAAAACCATTGCAAAGCATGTTATGCACCAACAAGAACAAGGAGATGTGACCACATGGTATATCCCAGAGGTGGCTGTCAGGGGAACTACATTTGAGTTTACAAGCACTGGGCCTATAACAAAACAAGGGTAATATTTGATTTTAATTATGGGTATGAATGTGTTTCATTTATTCTTTCAGTGGCTTCAGTCTCGTATTGGTCACTAGGGCCATAAAATACATAGTATTGTTTATAATCCACAGTGCTCTTTGTTGCTTTTGGAGTAATCGGAAGGCTGCTCGTACAGTGTGTTGTGCAAATAGGCCTGGTCATCTTCCTGTTGCATGAGCAGCTGTTGGCTAAAATACATCGTGTTTTCTGCTGCTGTGTTACAATGATGCTTCATGCAGACAAGCCTAAATTCCAAAGCAAATGCTCCAACAGAAGCAGTATGCACTGTGCTCTCAGCTGACTCTACCCACTGGCACCAAGAGAGCACAGCACGCAGGAGACCATCCAGCCCATTGACTTTAGAGACCTAAGTCAACTACAGCAACACTTGAAACATAGTTCCCTCACTCCGGCAGAGCTGCCAAAATTGTCTACATTTTACAACTAAGTTCCAAATCCAAAAAACTTACAGTAATAGTTGTAAAGGCAATTTGATCTGTTCCTGAAGTGGTTATTAAAAATCAGCTCCAGGAAACTGGTTTGTTGCTCTTCTCTTGGGATCCAGCAATTCTCCATTGGAAAGGCTTTCGTCTAGAACTGCTTGTTACTGGTTTTTCAGCATGTCCCTAATGTAGATTTCACAATATGGTACTCTGGGGTATGTTTCTGGTTATGAATCCTTGGAGTATTTACATATTTTCCTTGCAAAGAAAACAGAAACAGTCAAGTGACTCAAGTGAAGCCAAGGCATGCCTTGTCCTGGATGAATACCTAACCACTGGGCACCAGACCTGTGGTCCTCCTTGCTTATTCATAGCATCATTTAGGCTGGAAAAGATCTTTAAGATGATCAAGTCCAAGTGGCCTTCTGCTGCTGTTTCTAGCTATGTGATAGCCACTATCTTTAATTGACAGCAAGGGTATACTGCATCTAAAACAAAGGGCTAAGAGTAACTTCTTCTCTACAGTAATTGTAGCTGGGGTTTGCCAGTCTTAAAGAACTGAACTTAAATATTACACAAATGTTCAGAGGAAAGCTACGTTCTCTAAAGTATCAGAAAAACTGCACTGGACCACCGAACAAAAGAGGAGCCCTTTTGATCTCGTGCTGATCTCCTAAAACAATGTGTGAATGGTGATGTTTATCATGGAGGCTGAAACCTGCTCAGACAGGGCCCTCCTCCTTGAGGTCTCTGTTGGCTGGCTCCCACAGGGTGTCTCATAATTCCTGAATGGCCAAGGGTAAGAAACTGATTCTTCAAAACCATGCTTTTATGCATGCAAGTAATGCAAGAAAATTTACTGCTTTCCATAGCTGTTCTGCATCACTGCTGCTTCCTTAATGTGGGTTTGTAGTTCTGTCCACAAGCCTGTAGAGTGGATGGCCTAAGTGCAGGAAAAGTAATGTGTTTGCTTATACAGGAAAGGAATTTGCTGTACATCTTTTTTCTTTAATTTGAAGAAACAATTACTATTGGGTATATTGCAAAGGTTTTACTGCTTGTTGTTGAAGAGACCTGTCTAAAGTCATAAAGGTCAAGCAAGTCACACCTCAGACTGACAGTTCCATGAAAAAGTTTGTAAATCTTGGTAGTCTGCTCAGTGCTCTAGAGTGATTCACATTCTGTGTCTGCTCCTGTGTATTACCATTTTAATTGCTGTACATGAGACTATATAATATATTCAGTAAGGCATGATGCAGGATAATGAAACATTTCATTACAGAAGCATAAGCCCCTTCATTATATTGTCACAGGAATAGATTTGTCCCATTATAATTGTTTTTATATTTACCAAAAAAAATTCTCAAATATATTAAGCTTTAGTACGCTAATTAGATTGTATTTTACAGTACCTGTATGTGTGATCTTCTTTCTGTTCACAGCTGGCAGATGGTGTGGAGCATATAGTTCTGCTATTAAGAACTGAGGAAGTTTGAAGAGGTGAACATGATATGTATTGGTTTTTGTTGCCTTCTCATTATGTCTGCAACATTGGCCTCTCTTCTGTTCTTTCTCTTTCTTAACTTTCTTTTACTTTACCTTTTTTATTTAGCTGCTTTTACACTTTAGATCCATTGTACTTCTTCCAGTAAGTCAGCAATAGCTACCGTAACCATTGCATTTTGTGTGCTTGAATACAGTGGATTTCCATCCATATTTGATTTCATTAACTTCACTGGATTGCAGGCACATATAAAGTTAATCATGCTGCTAAATGGTCCTTTGAAAACGCCTATGGATGCATAAAAAGTCACAAGAGGGCAGACGACATTACGCATTCAATTGTCATCCAAGTTAGCACTTTTTCATCATATGCATATTCTGTTTATACAATAAACTTCTTATCTCAGTAATCAACCATTTGTTAAAGAGCACTGATCCACTAGTAATTTGTACTCTAGGATACCAGAAAGCAACTTGTACCGCAAAAGTAACTCTCAAACTTATATGAAAGGAACGATTTTGGATAGTCTCAACTTTGAATAAAATATAAAGAATATATTTCCAATATACGATTTTCTCTGTAAGAGTGAAAATTATCAGATAATTGGAATATACTGTTTTTCCATAAATGAAGCAAAATAATAATGGAATGGAAGATATAAGACCTCTGAAATTTCATAGATACTCATAACAAAATGTATACCAATGTATGTGTATTCCCATTATTTCATGAGAATTGATTCTAACTTGGAAATTATTATCATATTCATAATCAAAATTGTGATCTATTATTATTACTGGTAAACATGTTACCCAACAAAATCCCTTGCAATTATTAATAAAACTGATTACATGTACATTAGACTTTAAAAAGCAAGGATAATAAAAGGCAGATTGTACAGTTTTAGCCTGCAGAGTTTTGTGTATGTCTTGATTAGATTATTATAATGAAAGATTGCCTCCTGAAGCTGATAGTTCTGCCTATGGATGATTGTAATGAAGAAAACCAAGGTGGCTGTAGTCTACTAAATTCTTTAAGAATAATCAAAATGCAAGAAACAGTGTCTAAGACTAGGAGGTTCCAACCTGCATTTTTAATGGTAGAAGGTTGAGTTAAATACTCCAATGAATTAGAAATGTCAACAAGGCAGACCAGGGCACCTGTTTTAGGGATTCCCAGGCCTTCAGTCAGTGTAGTGAAAAAGACATCTCCAGAAATGAACCCAAAGGCTTTACCTCATCTTCCTCTTGCAGCCATGCAGAGAGCCCAAGATCTGTGTGGTGAGAGCTGCAGTGGCTGAGCTCATGCAGTTTAAGCACCTTGGAAATGTTGAAGTTTAAAATAGAAAGCCCACCTTGACATGCACCTGCCATTTTTGAGTATCACGCCTTCACTGACAGGAATGAATGAACGAATGAATGAATGAATGAATGAATGGATGAATGAATGAATGATTCTTATCCATGTGAGCATTCATGGTGATGGGTGTGTTACTGATGAAATGGTACACGATTTAATGCACAAACCTTAAATGCAAAAATGTCAGCTCCAGTTATCCACCTTCCCTGAAGAACGGACAGAAACCCTCCTACAAACTGCCTGAGATTTGTAAAAGACTGTGGTCATTCATAGGAAACTCCTCTGTCTCCAGCAGGCACTGGAAATACCATTAAGTCACAGCAAAAATTATAATATTGGCCATCTTAAGGGGGACACTGAGAGGAGGAAGGATGCATAGGAAAATATCTGTCTGTATTTCTTCTGATGAGGTTGAGTAGAAGATAAATGTCCAGTCTTTTCCCTACTTATTTTTCTCTTAACTACCCACAAATCCTTACAGCCAGAAAGAACTATAAACCATAACCTACAACCAGAATCCTTGCAATGTACTTAGAAGATTTTCAGTACTCGAAAGGACAGAAAAGAAATTAATTGAGATAACTGTTTATTTGATTTCTTTGAATATTTTCTTAATCATTAGTGAGAGGATAAAACATTCTAAGTGTTGTTTGCTCTACTGTTCTGTCCCTCCCTCAGTTTCAAATTTACCAGATTCTTGTCATAAGCTTAGTACTTTCCTAGGAAAAAATGAATTGTTTTTCAAATATTCCAAATAAATTAATAGAGCATTTCCAGGTAGTAGGAAATACAACAATAAGAAAAAAAAGAAAAGAGATATAGAATAATTTTTACTTTAACAACAAAAAGTCTTACTCTACAAAACTACGAAATCAGCCTCCATTCAAAATACCCTGAATAACAGCATAAAAAACAACAAACATTTTCTGTAGAGAACTCTGATTAGAGTGCATATTATTTCCTCTGTTGATTAATTGAACTGGCATTTTGATTACCTTTAATTGTACACATCAAATAAGTTAGTACTGTGCAGTGATACACCAATGCACACAGAGGACTTTTTAATTTAATGTAAACAATAATATTCTAAATCACACAAAGCATTGAAACATTCACCTTTTTTTTAGACTCAGTAAACTTTACTTGCCTTCATAAGTTTTGAGAATTGTGGTTTTGATCAAAGTTAAGGAAGCACCCTTCCAAAACAACTTTTGAGGTTTTTGACTGCATTGCAGGACAGGCTCCTTAGAGCTCTATCTGTAGATTCTGACTTTGCTACAAAACAACATTTCTCCTTAAAAAATAGAATGCTTATCTTCTTCAAGCAGTTTTACAGTCAGGAATGAGAAGTAATTCTAAAAATAATGACAATGGAGAGCATCTTGCAGGTCTATTTTGGATCTTTGGATCTTTTTATAGGCAATGGAGAGCATCTTGCAGGTCTATTTTGGATCTTTGGATCTTTTTATAGGCATTGGAAATGAAATCAGTCATTGACTGGGAAAAGTGAGAAAGCATTTAAACATGAGGGGTGTTTTGCAGTAAGAGAGGTGTTTTGCAATAAACGATGGGTTAATATCTATTGGTTATTTTCATTATTTTCTATGTATGATCAGACAGCATAAACACGTGCTAAGTTTAAAAAGTACAAGCAGATATGACTTTGAAAACCACATTTTAGTTCAGTTTTGTCAGATTTGGGCATTTGCACACTGTTACAAATATTCTAGTTTCTGCTATAAGGCTGCGCAAGGTAAAAATACATTTCTCATCTAGGTCACACAAGTATTTTACAAATAGGTATTTATTTAAGTGAAATGAAAACCTGAAGACTTGGAGAGAGGCATGAAGAACAAATATATTTGCAGCATGAGAAAGATAAGGAAGTTTAAGGCCTCAAATAAACTGGAAAGTGCCTTTGTTGAAGTCTGGAGGTAAATCAGTAATATTCTGCAACATTCTGAAAGCACTTCCAGCATACATGTAAAAAGAGTTGTCTGTAGTACGTTTAAACTCAAGGAAGGAAAACCTTTAAGTGACTCAGAAAGAAATTTTACTTTGTAATGAAGAAATAAATAATTAAATAAACAAATTCTTTGAAAGCTTTAACTGTCTTAAGCAGAAGTGGAACAAAGGAAAAAATTCCCTATTAAAAAGTAAGTCAGGTTTTTAAACGATGCAAAAAGAGATAAAGGAATACAGAACAGCACTCACAACTAACAACAAATATAATTTTTAAAAGACTCATTAATGAGCAGATACATGGTGCATTGCTAAAATTAGTCTAGTCAGACTGACTTGATTTCCCTTTCTGGGTCTGATAAGGAGGTTTGTCCATATCTAGCGGACGCAGTGCAAATTAGCAAGAGGCAGAAGGAAGGACACAGTACATAGGAGGAATTCAGTAATGTTGCCTGCACGTGTAGGGAGGTACCAGGAATGCCAGAGCTCAGCTGGACTTGAGACTTCATAGGTACACAAAAGGAAGAGTCTGTACATTACTAGTAAAAGACTGAACAAGGAATATGTTCAACTTGCTGAACGAGAATGATGATTCATTGCCAAGGGAGACAGATAAAGCCAAGGAACTCAGTGTCACCTTTTCCTGAGTCTTCTCCAACTACTGAAGAGGACTCCCTTTTTTTATGTCCATGGGAACAAAAGATTATATTTTTATTTTCATGAGTAAAATTACAGTTTGGAATTTCCTGTGATGATAGGAAACTCTTTCCCAACATGTTAACACCCCCAACCCCCAAAAAATCACATTTCTTGATGTACTTCACTATGTGTCTTTTACTCCAAATTTCTGCCCGAATAGTTATTTGCATTTGTGATGCACACAGTTAAAAGCTGCTTGGCAAAATCAATAAGGAGACCTGAGTTCCCTATCAGTTCCTTGTCTCTGCCACAGAAAATTAGTGTATTTGTCTACATATTTTTGATGGGCAAAATCATTCATATCTGAAGCTGTCAGCTATCAACCAGGGATGTCAGAACAAGAGGTCATGAGCACACCCAAGACTGACTTTGGCAGTGCCTTGTCCCAGGAGCAGATGAAGAGTCCCAGTAAGGAAACCACAGGGCTCATGAAAGTCAGGGAGGAAGTACTTTCCCGGTGGCTGGGCATTTCATTAACACCTCTATGTGAAGGGCAAAATGACATCCTGGCTACAGTATGCTGAGGTCTTGACCCTCCTCAAGAAACCATCTAATTACTATCCTCTGTCAAACCTCCCTTTTTGGAGAACATGACTAAGGAGGCAGTTGCTAAGCAACTTCAGGAGCACCTGGACGAAGTGGGATTTTTCGCCTTCTTCCAATCTTCAAGTAATCATTTCCAGACAAGTTTTCGTAACAGTCTTAGCTTCATATTTCCTAATACTGCTCTTGGGACACTAATGAAATATTGTTTTATATCAACTCTGTTAATGTTTTTCACATATATTTCAGTTATTGATGATTCAGGTCATCTCATGTTGAGTAACAGAAGGATCATGTTATTACCAGAATTTTATAAAGAACATATGCATTTAAAATCAAATGCTTTTTACTTATATTCATGAGAAGCAAAGCTCACCTTGAAGAACAGATAATGATTTTATTCATATTCATCTCCATGTTTCTTCTAAAATCCCACATATCAAATATGCAAATCCCCTAGCTTCTGTCAAAGAAAAAGAAAAACTGAAATTGTATCACCATCAGGACTTCAAATAATGAAGCCATGAATAAAAAGATCTGTGATAAATGAGTTTCTAATAACAACGGGGTTTCTAATAACAGCAGGAATCAGATTATGAGAACATAAAGGGGAAGTTTCATGTATGAATGGTTTGAAAGACTGCAACCTTAATGTTTCTTTATTGCTTAAAATGAGAAATGATGCAGACTGTAGCAGTCAGAAGTTCTTCTGTGGACCTGCCAAGCCTCCTGCTTTCACAGATCCTGCGGCTCAGCTGTGAAATTGTGGCTAAGAAATTAATCAAGTGCCACAAAAATCAATCAAACAAACAATCTGGTAAAGAAGCTTTCCTCAGAAAACCTGCCCAAGCTGGAAACATTCTGAAATATAAAATATCTAGGTTTGTTTAAATAATTTATTTATAAAGAAATTCTGCCTGATGTGAAAGAAATGGTCATTTTTCATTATATAATTAACTGAAGAAAAGATATAAAAATCTTTTTGTTGCAAAAGGATGCTGTTTCTAGAAAAATGTTTTGTTTGGGTCCAGCAAGACAGAGAGAAGAACTGTCAGTCTGGTGTTGCTGTAAGTATCGAGAAAGTCCTTTTCTTAAGTTCAGACAAGTTGTCTGTGAGAAGCAGTTAAGGCGAACTAAGAAAGGGTTAATAAAAATAGTGCCAGTGTGTAATTTCAGCTCTATTGCCCTCCTGTATTGACTTTCTCTGTTATCAAGTTTCTATTACACAACCAGATTTATGCCACAGCTCCAAGCATCACAAGCGTAAATCAATGAGTGGGAGCAGCAGGCAGAGTCAGACAGGGAAATTGTTTTTAAGTCCCACAGACATTTGGTTCTAAGTCTGAAACTTTAGCAATGCTCGTGAACTTGTGACTGTGGAAAGTGGTGTTGGTGGGGGAGCTCAGCTCTTTTCCTGAACCCTGCCAAGCTCTCCTCTGCTTAAGCTGCTGATGAAGTTGTGGCGAACAAGAAGGAGGATGGAGCAGAGCAGAGGGAAAGAGAAGGCAGCCAAGGCACAAAAGCACCGTGGAACAGCTCCTTCTTCTATCACAGCTTCCATCGTGGAGGGTGAAGTACTTGAACATTCATTATCCCCTGAGGAGACTGGCAAAGTGATCCTTTTGACTGTTTTCAGCCCATTTTACCCATGGATTAGATATTGAGAAGGAAACAAGCAGCAGAAAAATTTCTTTTTTCTTACTGAACATAGAATATAAGACTGTTTAGATTATTTCTTCAATACCAGACTAGCATCAGTACAGACTTCTTTCTATTTGTTTTTGTGTTTGGCTTCAGAGGAGTTTGTTTCAGGCAATGGGACACCTGAAAAATATTTAGTGCTTTTTGAGAGAAGTGTAACAATGAAGAAGGGCTATATGTTTTTCTGAGTTAAATGTGCAGTTCCCATGTCTGTTAACGGTAGAGCATTACCCACTTTTGATTACCAAACCTTCTGTAATTTTCAGAATAACTCACAGCCAGGAGGGTGTTAGGCAAATCTTTGTTCTTTCCATTCTGAAGAGCTAAAGACCGTGGACAGTTGCAGAGCACTCCTGCCTGTCTGTCAGGAAAGGTAGCCTGTTCAGCATGTCCCACCCACCTGGAACCCCAGCTGTAGCAATACAGAGATCCATTAGAATGCAGCATGGCTGCACGTTGTCACACAAATAGGGATTTCTGCTGCAATGGTCTCAGAACAGCCCAGGGTACCAGCACATACCTAAGTCTTTTCCTATCGTGGACATTAGCACCAGCGAAAAAGTAAGTCCTTAGAAGGACTCCACAGTCTTGGAATGAGTGAGAGCAAGAGAGTGACACTAGTAGAAAGATATTTTAACAGACTTCACAAAAGATAAAGATATTTTCCTTGGACATTTGCAACTCCTCTGTCCTTTCGTACTTTGAGTGTAAGTTGGAAATAACCCAGATATTCTTCCGGGGCTAATACACCTTCTGACAGTCCCTGAACATAGCTGCAACATGAGGGGATTTTTTTTGTATTTTGCAGAGGAAGCTGTGACATTTTCCAGAACCAGGCAATTGCCTGCTCTGTATCTACAACTAATTCTAATGGTAGCTGATATTGAAGGGAAGGAGGCAAGGATTGTGGAGTTAGAAACAATTCCCTTTAAATAGAATAACTCTGGGCAGTACCTGTGGTGGCTTATCCACGTTCAAGTTCAACCTGTTGCTATGATCCTTTCTCACTTGCCAGATGGATATTCCAAGTGATGCCTATTGTACAGTGCCATTGCTTTTAAACAGTCTTTCCAAATAAAAAGACTATCAAAACCGGTCAAATTCCTAGAGGAAGATTGTCTTCAATTAATTAATATTTTTCCTCCCAAGGAATTTTTGCAAACATCACTTATCTCTTGTGCCTTTCTGATTTACTTAGGTAAGAACTCTAGAGTCATCATGCTTTGTTTTTTGTTTTTTTTTTTTATTAAAAGAAACAATACAGCATTTGTTTTCAGGACCGTTGCAGAATCTAAGTAATATTTAAATCCAGAAAGTGAAAAAATAAAAGTATTAAATATATGGCCTTACATTTGTAATACTTGTTCTGGAAATGACATTTTGTTCTTATTGCCATTTAACATCAACTTGAAAACAGTTCTTAAAAATTAATGGCCTATGCTAAATAGATACTGAAGGATCAGTGTCTAATTTTAGCTAGACTATATTATAATAAGCAATTACTTTTTCTCATATCATGTTTATATAGCATGACCAAGTTTAAAGACCTGATTTAGTAAGGCCCTGAAATGAATAATATAGCTTCTTGAAGGAAGAGTAAAAAACCTTGTGTTACTCACTGAAAACCCTCACAGAGGCTTCCTTCAGTTTATTCAGTTGATGAGCTGATAACTGCACTAATACAAGGGGGAAGTATGTAAACAAAGTTGTGTATTTTAATAGCTTTTTGTACTGTTAGGTGTTAAGACAAATCCCTCTCTTTCCCTCGAACCTTTAAAGGCCCTTTCCCTTTCCCAGTTGTGTGGGTTTGCTGTACGGTCAGTAAGACAAGCAGGTTATAGTGTTTTCTAGTGTCTTGGAGGGGAAGGGATGTACACAACAGCACTGACAGCCCCTGTGGATCAGGACGCAGTTCCACCTCGCTTTCTAGACGAGTTCACTAGACAGGAATGCTGTCAGCAGTGAGATCTCATTTCCAACAGAAGAAATGAGATCAGATGTAAAATTCAGTACTGTTTAATGGCACTGAAGGTTTCAGTATCTGTCCCTCAGACTTTCCAAAAGGTCTCCTAGCATCAGATTCTCCTCTCTTCTAAAGAGGTGGTTCTTGAAAGCTGTTCTTGCTGTGCTGGTTCCCAGATAAAATGCTAAAGAGCCAAGGCATGGTTGTCAGAGCCTGTATCAATAACCATTCCTTGCCAAGAAGTCTAGAGCATTCATAATGCCATTTTCGATCTTGTTAGTTTCAAAGTGCCTTGTAATATTACTATATTTATGTACCAGTGCACAGAGATCTTATCACAAAGCACGGCTCTATTCAAATATAGGACAAAAAGATGATTTCTACCCCAGGGAGATCACATCTGAATATGACAGAGAAGTAACTTAGAGATATAAATAGAGGCAAAATAAAGTATTGGTGATCCTAGAAGGTTGTATTCATACAGCATTAGCAGCTTGATCACTGTTTTGGGAGGAGGCAGAGAATGTAGTTAATGCAAGTATTGTTTTCATATCTTTTCTGCATTTTCCGTGTGCATGTAACCCCACTTATAAGAAATGCATACCTTGTACAATAAACTTTCTCACTGTCACGGTTACATTTTTCTTATTTATTTTTATTCTTTAGCAAGGAAAAAATCATGGATGGTAGCAGAACTGATGCAAAACTCAACAAAGATAAGCATATCACTGTATGCATGTATAAACATATTCAGTATCTGTGATGTTTCATACTGACTGCAAGTGCAGTTTTTGCTTCCTGAACAGCTTCCATAAGTATTTTCATTGGATTTCCACTACAGTACCAGTCAGTCCAGGCAAGTGACATTATCAGTCTCACAGTAATGTGAATGAGATTACATGCGGTAATGTCAAACAGCAAATGTTGAGGTACCCAATTCAATCAGGTATAATTTGATTTTGAGAAAAACTACACTTGAATCAAAATGTATGTCTAGACATATAGCCAAAAGTTTTTTTTTTCTTTGGTTGTTTTTTTTAATCTTTTAAATTATTTCAGAATAGATTAAACATACAATAATTACAGTGCTTATGTGAAATCCAGATTTGAAAGTGAGTGATATTGATGACCATGTCTAGCTCTTAACATTCTGGCTGATGCACATGTATTGATGGAATAACACTGTCATATGAATTCTGACAAAATATTGTATTAGATTTCTTTTTGATTACTTAAAAAATTGGCAATAGTAGCAAAGTTTTGAAAAATTCTAATTTTCACAAAAAATTCTGGAGCTCTAATACTTTTGAAAGCCAAAACTCCAATCAGTAGTAGAAGTAAAAAAAATGAGGAAAAATTTTGGTCAGAGGAAACAAAATATCATCAAAATGCTTCAAGGGGAAAATTGTATCTTGTTATCTTGATCAGTGTGAGAGAACAGTCTAGAGTTATTCATATGATTCACATTGGCAAGAGCTTTTAAAGCTCACATAAAGAATAATATACACTTCCTTTCCTGAGCTCATCCAGAGTGACCAATAATGATGAATCCAAATGTGGGCATAAAATTTGTTTCCAGCTATCATTAACAAAAAAAGCCTTTCTGTATATCACATGGTATTTGTCCCAGAAGAACACACAACTTTTTTTTTCCCTTCATGCTCTGGGAAGCTGGGGCAAGTGCAAAGAGCAGTAAAAGCTGAGATATTTTCAAAGGAGAGCTATAATACTGAAAAGGTACAATTCTTTCTTTTCAGGAAAAGCCATATTAAATAACATGGTCTTAAAATTTAACCAAGAGAAATAAGACAAAATGTAATTTGTACTTGAAACTGAATTATATTAATTTTCTCTGAGAAAAACTATTATAAATTAAACTATTTATATTAAACAAAACAACAACAAAATCTTGTTTCACTACAAATTCCAGCATACATTTAACTAGAATTATTGGTGGCACTCACATAGCATAGAAGATGTTATTTTTCTTTTGCTTTTTGTCCTTTTGGTAAACTACTATCCACAGAAGTCACATCATGCACATTCAGACAGCAGACATAAGTAAATCAATTTAAGCAGTTTTTATAAGAAATGACATGGGGAAAAAATATTTTATATATATATATATGTACACTCTAGACTTCCTTCTGCACAGAGAATTTTGAAGAATTTCTTGCAGAAAAACAGCAGTGGACATCAAAAATCTCTGTACATCCTCATGGACCAGTTTTACTGGTTTTTAATGTTAAGTATCCTAAGTGAAAGGAAAAGCAGAACAAGGACAGGAAAGTCGTAAACCCTAAATTAATTGAGATTGGTATTAGCACTGTTTGTCCCCCATTCCCAGAAGTGGGAACACTTTTTAATCCTTTTTGAAGATGAACTCATGCAGATCTAATGATGCTGATTCACAGGCACACTGAGGTAATGCACTTCAGATAAGAAGGACATTGCATCATTTCAGCAGGTCTCAAAATGTAAATATTAAAGGGAATTTCACCATGACATCAGCTTTTACTGTAATCAAAGACTTCAAGGTATGATCACAGCTAGGCAGGTCACACAGTGGGATAGACTCACTGAGGCAGTAAGATGGTCCCAATCTAAAGAACATAAGGCAGGAGACACAAGCCAATTCTCTTACTGTATAATAGCACATAATGTCATATCATGTCTTTAAAAAATCAATTTAAGTATGTTCCACCCAACTGCTTCTGGTTAAGGGGAAAACACTTACATGAGGACTGCACATATTTCTATCAAACATTGTGGAAAGAGGATGCAAAATGAGAATTTTCCTTGCAGGACAGGATAAGTATTAATTAACAAAGTGCATTGTTTCAAAACCTCTGTGTTTGCATGTGCTATGTTTCATATTTGGAAGGAAACAAGAAATCCCATGGTTCTGACACTTATTTTTAAAAAATGAACTCAGGAAGAGAATATGACATGTAAACATGTGCCTCTTTCCTGAGGAGAGTAAGGTAGCTCCTGGAGTTATTATGCACCTATCTTTCTTATAGAGTCCTGACCCAGAGCTGCCACAAGCTGCTTCCACCAAGGCCTGTGGTTCCTCCCCTCTCCCAAGGGACAACAGGGTGTGAAATGGAGAGTAGGGTACACAGCTGTTCTGAAATATAAATAGTACTTCACCTAGACGTTAGGAAAAGCAACTTAAAACTGAAGATAGTAAAATCTGGGTCATCACTTCCTCCCTGTGGACACTCCTCTGGGCCAGGCTCACCGACTCTGTGCTCCAGCATCCCTGCGCTCCAGCTATTGCAGTCAGTGGCACAGTCATGTCCCCAGCACCCAGGCAGAGGCACCACTGGTGGGCCAAGGCACAGGCAACTTGTTTGCAAGGAAGGTTAGCATGATGTTTCTCAGACACCACTCTCATTCCTTTCATGGATTTTTTAAAATCACATTTATTATATAAAAACATAAAATACTGAACCATTTGATGCTTCTTCACTTAAGGAAAACATCATAAAATTTGACTGACCTGATGGCTAGAGATGTAAGATTATTGCTTGAGTGCTTTTTGTTTTTCCTCTCAGAGATGAATGCTGGATAAATTTTGAGGAATTACAGCCAAGATTTCATAACGTGTAGTAGTCTTATTCTTGTTGAAAAGTCCTAAAACTCCTGTGGATTTTCAATGCAATGGCT
Organism: Rhagologus leucostigma; assembly: GCA_013397725.1. Classification (NCBI taxonomy): domain Eukaryota; kingdom Metazoa; phylum Chordata; class Aves; order Passeriformes; genus Rhagologus; species Rhagologus leucostigma. The sequence continues at coordinate 428,350 of VZTD01006137.1, read as the reverse complement.
GAGCACACACTCCTCTCTACCTGTTTGCATGTCGTAGCCCGCATGCTCAGAGTACTGAAGCACTGTGGCCCTGCAGCAAGCCTGAGACATTTTCAGCAGTGCTGGGCTTGCTCTGTAGGTTTGTACAACACCAAGTTGGATTTCATAGCCCTGTTGAGGGGGCTATCTATTTTCTGGATTACTATGTCTTTGAAACCAGCATGTCGAAAGGCTTTAAGCAGGGCACTGACATAAATTCTAGCCTGTTCAAATATTTCTAACAATATGCAGGGCTGCTCTGAACAGACTTTCTGTTCATTATTTATATAGACATGAGTAAAATCTGAATCCAGTTTTCTTTAGTTGCTAGTTTCACTGCCATGAGTCCTGCACATGCTATCCCATCATTTTTACTGGGCCAGCTCTTGCACTAACTTGTATATGAAGTCTGCTGTTGTGTTTTGTGAGTGGTTGGATCTTGTGTTCCTTCTTCACTAATTATCCCACGTACTTCAGAGTATTCCCGGAATATTGGATAAGAGGTTTTGTTTACACCCTCTTTTGGCACTCAGGAGCCCTTTCCTAGATGATCTAGAGTTTTGTTTTGTGTAAGTTGTTCTCCCACTTTCACAAACAGAGAATTGCCCATCACCCAACTCCTCAGGGTGACTCCTGCCTCAGTAAAGAGCCCAGACAGTTTCTGAGCACTGCAACACCATGATTTGTTCCTTCTCGCTACAAAGGTTCATCTCTACTATTAGTTCTGTAACTAGGCCAGTGAATAATTTCTTTTTGCCTGTTCCTAGATGAAATCCATATCTATGGAAAGAAAAGACTTAATATGTTTACATCTGAGAAAAATATTCATTTATTTTACTCAGAAAATGAAAAATCAGCTCTCATAGCTTTTCCCCCAAACCTTCTTTTTTTCAGTTCCTCAAGAAAAGCTCTGTGTATCTGTTTTCAAACTTTATCTTCACGACAGTTGTCTATAAGAAGAAACTGGCCTGCTTATTTAAGCTCTGTAATTGTATACGAAATGAAAGCTTTTATTGTATCACATTACATATATGGTGAGGTAGGAGTGAGAGTGCATAAAAGAAGTCCAGTATCTACACTTGTTCATTCATTGCATCACCGTATTTAGTTGCCTATTCACATGAAACAACAACGCTTTTGTATAAATCAGACGTTTAAAATCTAGTCTACTATACAGTACTTATTCTACAGTCTACTTTATTTTAATTTTCCTAATGCTTTATTTACCCTTTGCAGAGATATGACAGCAGCTTACCCTTTTACTTAATATCTGTTTGGGAGACCGAAGAAGGGCTAATATGGTGTGAAAAGAAATGTGTATGGGTGTCACCTACCGAGCACTGGTAGAAGTGACATGTTTAATGCCACTCAGCTTTATTTGTTATTAGTGTGCCAAGGGGTCCCTTTTGTACACACTGAACCTTACAGTGTCAATGTATTTATCTAAGTGGCTTGTATGGCAGAGAATTACAGAGTGGTGTGTACTGGTGCTAAAAGTGGATAGACTCTATGTCTGTGCCTAGCTAGTAGTGATTTTGAAAATTTCTCCTTTTTTCATTGGAATAAAATTTACTTAAAAATAAAAGTCTTGACAATAACTGAAATGGGTGTTTCCTATCAAATGATTCTGTAACACAAGGAGAGTTGCTAAATGAAAAACCACAGTGAAATAATGACATGTTAATAATCCTGATGCTAAATGATGAACTTAAAGTAAAAAGTAGAGTTGCTTACACAGCTCTCTTGCCTTCTTTCTATCTGTTCTTGTAAAGCATTTGCCTCAGACTGTCCTCAGGCCTGTCCTGCCTGCCTTCTTCATATAAGTTTTGAAGTAAAAGAATAATGCTACCTCAGAGAGGGCTGTGGAGTCCAGAAGGTTAATCTGGCAGAGACTGTCCTCAGAGACACATCTTCCAGTTTTTAAAGCGATTTCCAGATTAAATAACCATCTCAAGCTGCCTCTTTTCTGCAGCATTACTGAAGGCTTTCAGCTACCCCAATTAGCATCATTAAATCTGCAGCAGGTTGTCTGACATCTGAGTTGCCTTGTGTACTTTTGTATAAGAAAACTGTGTCGCAAATTAAATCCCAAAGAAATCACTTTTGCTTTTTTTTTTAATAAGAGCAGCCTCTTGCCTCTGGATGTTGCCTGCTACACTGCAAACCCTCTAGCTCCTCTCTGGCATATTTTCTCTGAAAATCAGCTTTTGGCCTTCTGGATCGAAAGCTGATTGAGTGTAAATTAGTGGCAGTGGCTGGAGCTGAGCCAGCAGTATTAGGCAGGACCCCTCATGGAGGCAGAGGCATTCACCCACGACACGAGCTCAGAGTTCAGTCAGCAACACACCAAGGAACAGCTTCTCCCTCTTTGTGTTTTCTTCCCCGTCTGCTTGCTTTTATTGGAGCACCTTACTGTGTATTTACATACCTAGATATATCTGTACCTTAAGAACATGAATGACTTAAAAGAAGAACAAAACTCCCAAATATTTATATAACACACAAGTTTGAGTATACTCGAAGGAGTATGAGAGAAAAATGTCCAAAGGAGCATTCATGTATATTAATGAGATGTGTATACACACATCTGTGCGCAGGATTCCCAAATTGGTAAATGACGTCTCCGTGCAATTTCATGTGTCTCAATATGACAAAACATGATATAGTAAGTAAATATGCAGCATAAAACTTCATATAGATATTAAAGAATTCTGTTAAAATAGAAGAAAAGGCTTAGCTTTCTGTTAGTGGTGAGCTGAGGGGAGCAGCAGGGCTGAGGAGCAGATGCTGCTGGGGCAGGGACTGACAGCCCTGAGGTTTTCTGAAATGGGCTCCAGGCCCATGGGGAGGGTGAGGGGAGTCTGACTGGGGCCAGTTACACTTCTTGGCACTTTCAGAACCCTAAGCATATGTAGCTTTGAGCAAATATCCAAGCACAATGCAATAGGAGAGACTCTTAGCTGTGGTTTGAATGATACCAGTAAATACTAGCTTTTAAATTACTCTTAGAAAGGCATGTTGAGAGTGGGCTTTTCAGGTGACCATCCTAAACATCTTGCACACATGCATGCATGAAAGAAGACAATTTTAATTATATTTTTGTGGTAGTCCTGCTGTCAGAGTAATCATAAACTCTGATGTTTCTCATCAGCTGTGCTTTGTTAGAAATGAAACATCTCAGTGTGACAGCAAAAAGATTTCATGAGTGCACCCGTCAGATCCTGGAAGTGAGAAAGCTGGTCAGTGGATTATAAAAGTGTTCTCACTACACAAGCATTCAGTTCTTGTGATTAAATGCATTTCACAGTGAAGGGAAACACATCATCTGGCTCCACTGGTTGTGACTAGGTGGGTGAATTAAAGCAAACCAGGGGGTTTCCATACTTAGACAGAGGTAGTGTCTTTAAGTAAGCCTACAATAACTGGTACACCAACTGTCATGGGACCTCAGATATGGAAAAATCATTTTGCTCAGATCCTGAAATTCCAAGACTACCTGTATCCTGCATTACCCTACACAGCTCTTCACCTCTTGTTCCAAAATTAATGAAATGCAGCTTTCCTCCCCGCATTTCTTTAAAAAAGCCTTCAAAGTTAAGAATTTTGTGTTATATTTTGAGTCCCTAAAGTGCTAACAATTGGGCTGTCACTGCACTGAAACGGGCAGAAGACAGACGAGAGGTGTGTCCTTTCTTCTGCCTCCTTGTGCAGAGTAAAGAACCAAGGCCAAGAAGCTCAGACAGTGCAGAGGTGAACTTCAGCCACCACACTCCCACCCCAGTGAGATCCTAGCCTGCAGTCCTGTGGCTGATGGTGGGCCACACAACAGCAGCGGAAAGACTGTAAAATGGTTGCAAAATCCTTCCCAGTATACATTTATTTTGGCTTTCTTGCCCCTGCAAGAAAGTGCATGAATAATGAGGGGAAAAAAATGAAAGTACTAACCCAAATTTTTGCAGTTCTGTCTCCTGTTTGGAAGTTGCAAGAGAAAAACTGAGTAATCTGCAACCCACAAAATAGGAATTTTTAAGTTGTTTTATGAAGGACATGGATAATCCTTGATTACTGGGGGGCTGGGGAGGATGGATGATTCCTTGATTAAAAAGGTCAACAGACAATATTTTAAATCTACAGGGTTAAAGTTTTCAAGGAAATACTTGTAGCTTATTTCCAGCTACAGAGTTTTTAGCAAAGCCTGCTCCAAGTTAGTGTAAAAGCAAAGTGACAATAGCTCAGAAGTGTTTTCTTCATATTCTCTTGCTAATGACAATAGCAAGAAACTTTCAGAAACTCTAATTTTTTGATATTCAGATTCTACTCTGAAAGCATAAATTATGTTAAGGAAAAAATTACTCCTGATAATAATTTTACTGAGATCAACAGAAATATATCTTTAAAAAGTTATACTTAGTCTGAATAAAGATTGGAAAAATAGATTCTAAATCTAGTTTTTTCCTTGCTGATAATATTTAGAACAGTAATACACACACCTCTTTTTTCCTTGAGTATACAATGTAGTCATAAATCAAGTACTGTGCCCAAGTATTTATTCTTAGTCTGTCATTTTCCTTACCATCCTGTTACACTGCTTTTGAAGTTAGCCTGCCCTATAAAAAATTGATTTCTTAAAACACAGTGAAAATATTCAAAAATCTCCTTTTTTGTGGGATACTTTTAAACAGATGGAAGCACTTGCTTCCCTGTGTCCATGTTATATTTCTTATTTTTTGTCTATAGATTTTAATGTAAAGCATGCACTAGTATTTTTCTTGGCTCACTCTGCTAGACCCAACTGTAACATCATTTTCCAAAATGCCCACATAGTGAAATTGACTCAGCCATAAAAGATTTAATTTAAGTAAAGTTGTTCTTAACATCAGATTTAAGGGTTTGGTTTAAATTTATAAACACAAGGCAATTCCAGGCACTGTAAATTAGAGATTAAAAAAGGTCATTCATTCTTTAACTGAGAAAGATTATAGTGATATCTGCCTATTTATTTATTCCATCAATCCCTAGCTCTGAATTTTCTTCCTTACTCTCAGACAGTTACTGTGTTGTCAAAGACACTTTTGTGTGAATTAATAATTATTGTGATTTTTTTTTTTAGAAAGAAACAGTATTTGAATTCAAGAATTCTGAAAGTCTCCTGATATACTTAAGTAACCAAACAGTAATTGAAATCTGCCACTGTCAATGTGCTTTAAAGACAAATTTACTGACAAGATGGTAACAAATAATAAATTATAAACCCCCAAAGAAGGGCATGATCAACTTCCTTGGCAGCTCTGGCTGGAAGAGGACTTGCAGAACCAGGCTCCTGAGTGGGTGTAGTCTCTCGTGCCTAGGCTTTCCTGGGAGGTTTCAGTTCACAAATCATTTGTGTATAAACTGCAAAGCCTCCCAGGGAGCTACTGCAATCTCACGGGTCAACACAGAACAGTGGGGCTCTTTTTGAAGTAAAAAGTTGCACAGAAGATGAGGGACATTTCTTTTACTTACACATCTAGATAGATAGATAGATAGATAGATAGATAGATAGATAGAGTGTGATTCCTCAAGGCTCCTGGTTAACCTGTATATTGACTCATTTTAAAAGCTTGCTGAAATATTCACATCCTGCACACACACTGAAAATTAAATCTCATAACATATGCATGCTATACGCTTCAGACATCAAAACACAAACACAGACAGTTTGGCAGAAAGAAAAGTAGTGTTAATGAAGCAGTTAGATCCATAATAAAGAATTTCTCTGAAATGTTATTGTCATACTAGGCTTTATTCTGGGAGAATGTTGCATGCTTTGAAATCACAGGTCTGGTGAATCTGTAATGGCAAGGCTGACAGACACATTAGCACTCCCTGTGCAGAAACCATGGTGATGGTCACCTTATACATATGAATAAGTAAATAAGCTATATTGCAGTAGCAATATCTAGACTTCCAAAATATATGGGTAGCATGGGATAATTGGTTAATCAAGATTTTGGAAAAGTAAGGATTTTTCAATAGGCATGTGTTTATAAGGAATCAGAATCTTTGAAACTTTAAAGGTTTTAAAACTTTGAGGGATGGAGAACTAAATGGAAAAAAATAACGGTGTTATGCCTATAATAATTAAAAATAAGGAGAAGAACAAATGAGCAATTCTATGTCAATCAGCTTCCTTTTGCTGAGGAACATAATACTCAGGTGCTTATACTAAACAAATTTAACCTTTATAAAAGCGTATTATGGGCCAATTCTTCTAGAAATAGCCGCAGTTTTACTACAAGTTCATTAAAATAAAGAAGTTAATGAGTTCGCAGCAGTTTCTTTAGCTTTTCCTCAGAATAAGGAGTGAAATTTGAGTTACAAGGCAGAAAAGAATTCTGGGACATAGAAGTCTATAACGGTGGCTAATTTTTATATCAATTTGGTTTGATTTTCTAGCATTGAACCTTTTTCATCTGTGACCTTAGCAAAGCTGGTGTTCTCTCTTAGACAGACCGAACACAGTATGGTAACCCGAAACCTGGGTGCCTTTGCTGAACTGTGAATGAATAACATGCCACACCACGATTTCAAGACAGTGGAGGAGAGGTAGAGTGGATTAAATCCCCAGGAAGGATTTCCCACAACAATTTTTGCTGTCTTTCTGTGCAGGTCAGGCAGGGGAGTGTTCGGAGGATGGCCGAGCTCCTCGCTCCAGCCGCTTCCCCCGGCGCTGCCTCCCTCGGAGCCGGGCCGCCCGGGATGAAGGAGGGGTGCCGCAGCGCGGAGTCGGTCACATTGCCAATGTGCCCGGCCGCATTCTCAGCCTCCGCGCAATGCTCCATGACAACAAGGTGAGACGGCAGAGGTTACTCGAACAGCTGCTTCCTAAGCCAGAAATTCCAGGCATTGAAAACCATCTGTCTATACATTCACGAATGTATATAAGGGCAATCTATCAGGCTGCGGCACTGCAGCTGCCACTCCATCAGGCCTGCTTCCTTTCTCCAGGCTGAACAATAAGAGCTAGTTCTTCACTTTGTGTCACACAGAATGGCTGATTTGATTAAGTCCCCAACTCTCATTATGCTAGGTAGGGGTGTAGAATTTCAATGATAATCCATAATGCATGACCAGTTTGTCGCCATGGTAACATAAATTCAAGGTTACTAGCTCAGACGCATAATTGGGTGTGCATTGAGTGCTGAAGAAGGGCTGTTAAAATTCTTGTCATAGAAGAGTAGCATCCATCATACTGTCTGAAATTGCAAAGTACTCATAATCAGAAAGAAAAATCCTTGGAGAAAAATGTTAATAAAATAACGATTACATCTAATATAATTGTTTGAGTTTAAAAAACCAAAGTAGTTAAAGTATTTTAGTTAATAAGAATGGAAAAGGCAACTCATTAACTGCAGAACACTTCGTTTGAACGTTCCCCACCCCCCAATATTTGCATTGTAAGATGGATCCAAAGCAGTTCAGCTCTGAAACTGACTGATTAGCTCAGAATCCAATCCATATGATACAGTAAAAGATGACGCTTCACACGCGGACGGCACAACCTTATAGGCATCATTTGTCCAGTTTGATCTTTTGTGGGTAAACATATCTTCAAAATTAGCTGTACTAAGGATGAGAGGACTATTGCATGCTGATTTTTAAAATTTTTTAGATGTTGCCCTGAATTATTGCACTATACAGCAGCCATTTTAACTATCCAAGATGAAATAGGTAAGGTCAAATCTAACCGATGGAAACAAGACATTTAAACTCAGCCTGAGAAAAGCTCTAATATGTATATAGTAAGTAGTGATCTTACTCCAGCAGATGGATGGAATAGATGACCTAGAAAGGCTTCTCATTTTGGTTTTTTTCTCTCTGTCTCATTTCTATGCATTTGTGACTGCAACATACCTGAAACCTGGCATTCAGTATACTAATGCGGTGTGGGGAGCAGATTGGGTTTTCTTTTTAAAAATATTCTGGTGTACATCTCTCCTGTATTCCTATATTATTAGCAAGATTGATGTGATGTTTGCATTACTTATTCCCCAACAAGTCTTATTTTGATGACCATCTTTGATAACAAGGAAGAATAGGCAAATCAGATTTTACATGAGCACTTCCAATATGTCAGGGGCTTAAACCTAGCATGTCACTACAGGAAGAAAGATCATTACTAAATGAATATTTTCCTCAGCTCCAACCCCATTTTCCTTGATATTGTCTGACTTGCATGTATGTGTTTTACAGCTTTGGCAAATTCTAGATGAGATGCTTCAGCATATGGTTTTATTTATTAGGATTTCTAGTAGAAACTGACTTTATTTCAATGTATGTTTCCGTAACAATTTTATAAGAGTTTCTTCAAAGGAATAAAACCTCAGTTTATGCCTTTTGAGTCAAATCTGCCTCTTGTTTCTGGGACTGAGCTTTTATCTAATTCTGTTGGAGATGCTTATGATTTGTTGGGTGAACTGCTTAAAAATAACAACAGAGAATTCCCATTACATGGAAGTGGAAAGGCTCAGTAAGGAAAAAGGTTATTCCACTATGAATTTTCTGCAAAGATTAAACTAATCTATTTGGGCTTTCCAGATTTCAGATTGCACTGTTTTCTAATCTACTCTGCATTTACATTTTGAAAACAGAAATTGTAGGCAACTTAAGGTAAACATAATTCAAACTGTTAAACTACAGTGAATTTTAAAAGAATTTTGTGAAGTGCATTTTGTATTGGCTACTTTTAATACTTTTCATATTTATTTCTGAGAAGATTATATCTTGAGAACTGACAGTTTTCATTGACAAAAGTGCATTATTTTTATAAGGTTAGAAAACATGAATGCTTACTTGTAATTTTAAAAATTAATTTTTGTAGTGAACCATGCAGCTCCTTCTCCGAATAAGTGAGTCCAAGCTGTGCTCTCTCGTCACCATTTTAAAATTTTTCAGATCTGCAGCTATTTTCCATTACAGAAAAATGTGCTGGATCATAAGCCTATATGAACCTCATAGGCAGTAGGATTTTTCATGTGAATGAGAAACGGCAAGATCAGATGCTACAGTAATGGAGGCTGTGGTTGTAGCATACTGAATTTATTTTTCTCTGTGTGTAAGACCTGGTTTCGTACATAACAATGTATATTGCTGTTCAATATCAAGATAGGACTATGTGTTCAATGTTGTGTTTTATTTCAACACAGCCTGGCTTAATATGAAGCTTGCAAATATCGCATCTGGAGGTGTATTCTCTTCTTGATGTGCACATGTAATTCCAATTAACATTAAGAATGTTAATGAGAATATGCCCCTCTAGGGGCTGGAGAGGGGGAGGTGAGGGAGCAGGTTTGTAGCTCTGATTTAAATAACAAGTGACTTTTGTGGAGAATACCAGCATGTGGTCTCATGCACTTATATTGTAGAAATGCAGTGGCTCTGAATGAGAGTGCAGGATTTAAACATTGATGCTCAGTGATGCTTAGCCAAGTGAACCCGTTGTTGGGGGCAAATATTAAATCCCAGTGTGCCTTCTCCAGGAAGGAATATTTGTAAAAATGCTTACTTCTGTATTTGTTCACAGGCATAAAAGACTCCACTGCAAGAGACTGGGCTGTGGTTTTGTGATTTTATTTTTTTTAAAGACTAGCTTAGTTTGAAGAAAGGAACCATTTAATTACTTCTTGTTTCGCAAGTATGCAGAATGTATAGAAGAGCTTTCAAAGCCTTAAGCAGCAATGTGCTCCTATGCTTTGATTAATTTCTGTGTTGTCCTCTGTACAAGGAGGAAGTACATTCAATATCAGATTTCAAAATAACAACAATATCTATCTTCAAATGGCTATTAAATCATTATCTTTTCTTTGAAAGTGCCACTGGTGATATTTTGAGGAATCCTGTGTAAGCAAAGAGTAAGAATAACTATAGCACTTCCATTTCTGAAAGTGGGCGATAACAGATTATGAAGTGGTTTTAAGGCAAGAAGGTATGCAATATATATCTTATAACTGCGAGAAAATGTGCTTAATAAATTAAGTGGAATTATCATTTCTTTTCAATAGATAAAAACAGAGACAGTGTTTATGTGTAGAATATCTTTTCCTGTGTTTTTTTCCCAGAGGACAAAACCATAGTACAACAAACAAGGATAACATGCAAAATGGTTAAGAAGAAAAAATAGAAATAAAAAAGACAAAATTTTTACTGTCCTAAGAAATTATTTCTCTTTTCAATTATTTTTCTGATAATGATTATTGCAAGGCATAAAAATGACCAAGAAATAAAAAGATATATTACTGTTTAATATGTCATCTAACTCTTTCATTATCAGTGACAGAAAAAAATACCCCAAACAATATAATTTATCTGTTTTGTCAATTCTTGCTGCATAAACTTTCCGCATGCCTTTTCAATTTACACATAGAGAAGTGCTGTTCATTTCATTGATCTGACACGTCACATTTCATTGTGTTGATTTCAATGCAAGTGCTATTGCAGGATGGGCAATGTGCAGCCAGCAGGATACATTAAAAATGTAAAGTGAAAAAGTGTGTTTTGTAGATGTCTTTTACGATGACATTTTTTAGGTCAAGCAGTTGAGAAGCTGTTATTTGAATATTTGTCTTGTACATTTTGTTTGTTGAGTTCGGTATTTGTAAAATGTATGTTTTGAAAGTACACAGTGGTATATTTGAAATTATAAAATAGCATGTACTCCTATTTTTTAACTTGTTCAGTGCCTGATCATATAGTCTTGGTTACACAGGTAACTCAAGACTTTTAATGAGTCTATTATAGACAATAAGAATTGTCCTTGTGTTTAGGAAGTAATTATCTAAGGCTTAGATTTGTCCTTCTCTCACATTGTTCAGTAGTCCTGTGTGAAATTTTGGGGGTTTTATGAAAAAATTATTTTGCCCAGACTGGTGTCAATGCTCTCTCACTCCCATCTCTCAGTGTGAAAAAACTACACATATACAAGAAGAGGTGGGAATTGTAGGAAGGCATGATGGGAAAACCAGAACTATTACTAGCAGATGTACGTGAGTGAATACGTTCAGGAAAAACAAGGCTAGAACAATTTTTTAATCAGAGGCTTTCATCCCCCATTAATCAATTTCTTCAGGTCTGAAAAAGAGGACAGTGTTCAGCTGCAATATTTCCATGTATTTATTTCATTCTTCATTTTGAAGAAAAAAATCAGTCATTAAATCAGAATAAAGACATCAAAAGAAAATTAAACAGATTAAAAGGGTTATGACACATGGATGACATGGTGACCAAAACACCATGTCTAAGAGCTGACTAAATGTTTGTCCACCCCACACTGAGAGGGCACACACTTGAGCAACAAGAACCAGGGAACAGGCTGCTCCCAGTTCTCATGCTGCAAATCCAAGAAAATTTCATTAGACTCTATAGAGTAATTACAGAAAAGATCAGAATTTGTCTGTCTGGTTCTATCAGTCACATTAACTTGATTTCATTAGATATAAAGATTACTAATGCCACATCTTCCAGAAAAACAGAAATAGAAACATTCTCAGAAAAGCATCACTTGTGAAAATAAGTGTTTAAAATATCAAGACAAATGACAAGATTTCTGTTAAATTTTGAGCAGTTCTTTCTTCCAGTGCCAATTTCTGATAATACACATATAAATTAGTCTTTCACCACATTGCAGAGGCTAAAAGAAATTAATAAAATATTAAGGAAGTAAATATGGAAACATACAAAATAGTACACTAGAATTCCCTTTAATTCAAAAACAAAACCTTGAAAACAACAGATTTTTTATGAATCAGTTGCAGTCAGAATTTGCAAAAAAACCCCTAAAGGAAAGTGCTGTGGCACATTTACAAATTATGTGGCCTCTTGGACTGCATATAAGAAAACAGACCTATAGATGTGATGGTGCTTTTTCTGTTGGCTTACGTCAGACCTGACTGTTGGGATACTGCTTTTCTGGAACTATGTCGATGTTTCACAATGCTCTCTAATGAAGAAGAAACTGCTGAATGAGAAAAGTGCTTGACAAGGATGAAATTCTCTGACCTGTGGTCTGCAGAAGGTCATGTTGGCTGGTCATAATCTATCAAAACAGTAAATGTAATACACATTCTTTAGGCGTTTCAAGGATCAGTGGCAATGTGATTTCCAAAAATTTACAGTGGTACCTTGTATGCTGAGAAATTATCACAACTCCTCATAATATTGAACTTGTCTTGAGGTGACTGAAATGGGTCAGTAAGTTAAATACTACATCCACAGAAGCTCTGGGAAAGAGAAAAAAAAAAAGAGAATAATTGTTTCTGCTCTTAAAGGCAGCACTAGTAGCCTATCTTTGCTCTTTGGATGGTCAGGAAGAGAGGAAAGTATCTTCTTGTTTTGGTTAAACCTTCTCAAAGTGTGTTCTAAGTTTAAAATCAGTGAAGTATTCACCAGGAGTGCTAATGGCATTGAAATAGTCCTGTGTTTGATCCCCTCTGTGGTCCGTTGCTGCTGCTAGTGGTGGCATTCAGAGAAGGAAAGCTGAGCCTAAAACAGATTTCCTATCAAAACTGCTTCCCTCTCATTTCAACTGCTTCAGTTAAAAATGTGATTTATTTTTAAACATTATGCACAGGCCATTTGAACCTTTGGTGTAGGTAGAATCATACCATTTTATGCATGTTAATACCAGTATAGCTTGTTCGTTTCCTTTTCTGCTCTGGAATCAACTACCCTGATATAATCACTTTATATCAGTATACCTGGGCTTGAAAAGGGGAAGATGGGATGTGACTTGCAGTTTTACTACTTTAAATGAACCTGAATATTTAAAGTAATGCAAACTCTATGCTTAGACAGGGCTTCAGGCCTTGGAGAATTATGAATATGAGTCATTGACTGTCTTTTGCACAAATTATTCCAAGAACAAACCCCAGTCCTTGCCCAAACCCCTAATTAATGAAAACCAGCTAACCCTGATTACCATGTAGGGCACAGTAAGTGTGTTGAAGGGATTCTACTCAGATTTTAGCTGATGCGATTGAGCACCTATAACCTTGTTTTCCCCTTGCCGAGCTCAAGCAAAGGTGTTTCATCATAATGGGAATTATTCCCAAGTCAATTTTCACAGGTTTTTGCTCTGTCTCCTTTCAATCCATATGATCACAGTTAGCTTTAACAGTGAGGAAGAAAAGAGACTTTGGTTTACTGTAAGTACATTTTTTTATCTTCTGACTCAGAAGTGACTGAAAATGTTTTACCCTGCCTTTACAAAAATCAAGTGCTGTTCTACAGAGAACAGGGAGATGTTAGACTGGGGAGATAGACGATTTAAAAGTTTTGCACATAACAGAATGCAATTAAAATGAAATAAAAATAATAACAGCACAGCATTTAAATAACAATACATATCCCAAAGCACTTCACAAGTAGGTCAATATCATGATAAGCATTTGATTGCTGCTTACTTTAGCGGGAATGGTTTAAGAATGAAAAACATTTTAGCCTAGTCTCCCTCTGTGGCAGTTCCACAAAAGCGAGTTTCTGTAGAGCATCCTGCTGCTGAACACCGAGGCAGGAAAAGCCTGGCCAATGCTGAATTACATCTCCAGGTGCACAGAAATAGCAGTGTTATTTTCAGTTTGGTTCACGTTGGGTTTTAGGGCATTTTTTAATAATGTAAACTTTGGAAACCAAAATAAAATGCAGATTGGTTACCAGCATGCAGCTTATTTTTATTATTAAGTCATTTAAAGATCTAGATGCAGCATTCACGTGTCCTTGAAGCTGCGAGATGTGGGGATGGGAGGGGTGGGTATGTGCACTCTGCAGGACTGAAGCATTAATCTAAGAAATCATATAGGGAAGAGAAAGCCAGTTTTTCATAACACCATCAGTATTCCTATCCTACCAAGAGCTTTCATTAGATGATATTTAACTCAGATAATTACCTTTCTAGCTGACATTATCCATAGGAAATCACAATTTCACTATGCCAAAAAGAAGCTAAATGGCTAACTCTATGACACTCCATACCTTTCAACTGATTTTTCAACTGATAATTCAAGGCAAAATATTCTCCCCAGTCTCTATACAAGCATATATTTCTGTATGGATGAAATCCTTCCTTCGTTTTCATTTGATTCTCCTGGAAATGGATAAAATTATATCCTTGAACAAGCTGTTTAACAGCAAATCTTTTGCTTTTATGCATTCCCTGGGTCTCAAATGGATTAACTTCACAGAACTCATCTTCACCTTGGAGTTACACACTATGAAGTATTTTTCACTCATTTCCCTCTGAAAAGAAAATTCCCTAGTTGGGACCAACTTTTCCCGCTCTGCTCAAGGACCAGAACACTTTTGGGGGTGCAGGTGTTCCACTCTGACATGCGGATATTGCAATGTATGGCAATGGGGGTACCACAGTCCTTCTCCGCCACCAACCTCTTCCTCAGAACTGGGGCTTCATAACCTCCATTTTGTCCATATCCCTGGCTTTTTTTCCAGTTCAGTCCTGCCTGTCCTCCCCTCCAGCACTTCAGCTCCAAGATTCTCAAGCACACACTATAATTCCTAGGTGTTCTCAGAATATAAATGAAAACAAGCTTTGTCTTTAGGAAGACTGGCACTAGCACAGAGTGTAGCTGCGCTGTCCCTTATAAGTGGGGCAGGAATCAGAACTATTGCATTGCAGTCACCTAATGTAGAACTCTTGTCCATTGCAGAACCTCAAAATTCTATTAAAAAGTAAGAGCATATTTATGACATTGTTTGTGCTTGTGTGTTCCTGTGACTAAGCTTAGAGCTTTCAGCCATTGGATTTGCAAGTATCATTTCTTTCCTGCTCTAACATTTGTTATCCCAGAAATATTACCCCATAACGTTCATAGCTGTAACCAGGCTGATCCCATGTATGGACCAGATTAAGTGTTTTTCTCTTCTTTCCTGGTTGTCACTATCCTGCTTGGCTCTAGGGCATGTTTAGTTCCATCAGCAAATATTAGACTTTTCTGCAGGTTTGACCAGAAGGTCTCCAAGGGAACTGCTGGTTTGATATGTAATGAACATATGTGGGTTAGTTTTGTGTACATCTGATGTGCTTGTTACTAAAGCAGTATTCACACTAACAGCAACTGGAATAATCTGGTGTTAAGAGCCTGAGATGTAAACTTTCCTCTGTCTTTTTCCTTTTACATCATCCGTTGCCTATCTCAATTTTAAAAGCATGCGGTTCAAAAAACTAAGTACAGCATAAAACAGAAAATCTGACTTTTATCTGCTTTTAGCCATAAAAAAAAATACACAAGGAATTTTTGAAACCATAAAAGCCATGAAGATGTGTCCCAAGAAACCTAAAACTGGATAAGCACATATATTCAATGAAAGAACAGTATACTAGGTACTTCCCAGATTAAAACCTGTATACCATTCACTTTCGATTCAGTGTCTTGATGTGAGAAGAATATTGAACCAGTTGACATTTAGAAGCCACTTCCAGTTCAGATTTTCCTATGATTCTACAATTGGGCTAAAAATAATGAAGAGGCAGGGTTTATTTTGGTATGAAATTCCAAGAACAAAAATCATTGTTTTAATCTTCAGGGGTGGGTTTTACCTCATTCAACTTAACATGCTTAAAAGTAGTTTCCTTGCCCAAGATGGTGTTCTTTAGGTCATTAGGGGGGAAGAAACATCTTCAGAACTACTTTTTGTCCCCTTAGATACCTAACATGACCTGAACACACACATGTTCCTGAACAGGCACCTGTTTCTCTCCAGTAGCAATACAAGAACTGCATGCAACCAACTTTCTGGTACTTGAGCTGAGAAAAATCAATCTCACCTTATTAGAATTACCTATTTTGCATAAACATACACTCCTCGATGAGTTATATTTTCCTGGTGATAAAGTCTTACATTCAAGATGACTGCATCTTCATCCAAGATTTGAAAGGAACAAATCAGACATTTTAATTGAGTTGTAGTGGAGACATTCTACCAAAACATAAGGCCAAGTAAAAATGACAGACCATATTCTGTGTTAACTTTCTTCACTGACAAAATTCGAGGAGAGAAAAAAAAAAAGAGGTAAAAAAACCTTGTGATTAACAAGCCCCAAAGCCTCTTTATGAAAATGGAAATGTTATTTGATATTACAAGTCAATAACTCTGCATTGTTGACAGATCTCTCCCTGCCAAGCACCGACTTGCATTTATTATGTTTTACAAATGCTGAGCAAACCATGCAAGATCATATTGGGACTTAGAGCAAAAGGGTACCATTAATAGCAGCGAATTAACAATGTGATAAGACATTACAAAACTGCTGAAATCAACTTGTGACCTGAATGCACTCTGGGTTCAATTAGAACATTAAATTCTTCGTGCACTTAATAGCCACATGCTATTAATAACAACAAGAATCATGTCTGAAGAAACTGATAAAGGGGTTTATTTGGCAGTAGCATGTAGGGAAATTATCACTGAAGTATTCTACATACACTTGCAGGGCACAGGATAGCTCTGAGTCAGGAAATAGCTCTCTATTCTATATTTGTAATATTAAATATTACAACGTCTGGCCCAGCAACTACTTTCTCACTCCAGTAATTGTCATATCAAAAATGCACTCAGGTGTTTAGTTTTAGTATTTTAAACAACTGTCATTGAATTTTTTTTCTCTTCTTAAGCATAGAACCACAGAATCACCAAGGTTGGAAACGACCTTCTAGATCATCAAGTCCAACCTTTGGCCTAATACCACCTTGCCAACTAAACCAGTGCTAAGCAGTGCACTCACTGAATCATAGAGTAGTTCAGACTGGAAGGGACCCATGGAGATTATCTAGCCAGGTCTGTTGGGGCAGGTGGCTTAGGACCATGTCCAGTCTCATTTTGAGTGATTCCAAGAATGGAAACACCACATCTCTGGGCAACTTGGTTTTGTGTTCAGAAGGATTACAATCAAATAAAAAGATAAAATGCTAATCTCTGCTTCAAATAGAAATTCATACATCACAACTAGAGTTTCAGTTTGAATCATGAAGTCTAAATGACAGCTAACATGTCCTCCCTGAAGCTGAAACTTGCTTTGCAACCCATTTATTCAGGGTAATCAGTCAATAGATTTGCAGAAACCATGTGCTGACTTCTCTCTTTTTTAATTTAGTCATTTCTGTTAGCTGCCAAAATTTATTAAATAAGGCTCAGCTCTGAGAGCTTACATACTAATCAGAAATAGCAGGTGCTTTCTCTCAAAAAGCTGTCAGGAGCCCAGTTTCTGGGCCCTCCATGGTCTAGGAAAGTGACTGTGCAACTTTGGCTCTCAGAGGAGACACGTGTTGCTTGGGAATTATCTAAGTATTGCCTGGGAAACTGGACAGCACCAGCAGAAGGGAGTGAGGAAGCCCTAACCACATATTGGGAGTTGCACCAGGCCCTGATGGGCACCTGGAAGGTCAAGGGGACCTTGAACCAGCAGATCCCTACCTGTACATCATAGAGCAGCATCAGCTGCCAACACCTCCCTTCAGCCCACCCTGCAAGGCAGAAGGCTGTGCCTCTCCTTCAAGGCCACCATGAACTCTGGGGATCCCCAAGATTCTTGTCAATTGGGAAAAAAAAGGGATTCACAAGGTTTGTGGGTTATTATCCCATCTTTGTTTTGTTGGAGGTTTTTCCCAGCTGAAGCTATTTAAATGGATTCATGCCAGCTGACAATTGAGATGTCATTTCCAGCTGAGGTTTCAAATAATTTGCTGTTTCCTAAAAAAAAGCTGACAAAAAATCCAAACCAAAACAAAAACAATCAAACAAACAAAACACAAAACCAAACAAACAAAATCCCCCAAAGAACAAAGAAAGCAACCCAAGATTCACCAATAAAAGTCTGGCTCTAGTTAAAGTTTATAGCAACAAGTAGGGCTCACTGAGATTATTTTAATCTTTTCTATTTTATTCCAAACACTTTGGAGAAACGCTCTAAATTTTGAAAATATAAAAATAGGTCTTTCAGAATGCTGAAATATGCAACTAACTTTAAAATTGTCTGCATTAACCACAACGTTTGGTCTCCACATAATATTCATATCATCTGAAAACTTGTTATTTTGGTTTTTTAGGTTTTTTTCAATTTTGTCAGAATCTACAGACCTATCTGTGAAATATGTAATTTAATAATAATCAGCAATGATGAACTAGATCTGTAATTTAAGGACTGGCATGTGAGTGTTAAACTGGCAAGTTGTTGAGTTGATTCTCTTTGAATTATGTCCATATAATGATGAAAGTGAATTTAGCTCGTAAAACATTTACGGGTGTTTTTATGTATTTTTTAAGGTGAACTTCTTTCTTTCTGAAGTGAATCCTCTAAAAATAAAAGTAGTGGATGACTTAAGAGACAAAAAATTAGTAATAGGTAAAAGAGTGTGAAAGAAATAAGGAATTTTCAAGGCCAGTAATACTGGATATTTAAAAATTACATGAGGCATCAAGGTAATACATATAGCATTCTTCATCCCCTGATCATTTTTTTAAAGGTGTTTGATGTACAAATACCAGCTGTACAAGCTGACTTCCGTGGAATTTGCCTCCAATAATAGTCTTGTCTCATGAAAAATTGTGTCTGGGAGGGAAAACATAAAGGTTGGTATTACAGAAGTTCCTCTTCACAGCACTAAACCAGGGAGCTGATGACTTCCTTAAGCTCTTCACCTGCCTCACACAACAGAGCACCAATTACTGTCCAAATTTTCTTCTTGTCCTCAACTACCAAAGCAACAAAAGGAGTCAGTTTTAGCCCCACAAATTCAACGGCAGACTTCCCACTGGTATCGGTGAAACCAAATTTTTCACTGAAATCTACTGCTTACAGACAAGTGTTCCATTTGTCTATATGAAAGTGTTTCATAGTGGTGACTATATTTCAAAGTGCTTTTGAGATGCAGGTAAATATTATTTAGGATTTTCAGAGCTTGTTAAAACTGTCCTGGGTCATGAGTCCACAGCAGAACCAGAAACAGATCTCCAAACAACTGAATTTTATATTCCCTTATTAAAAGGAAATATGAACTATTATACATCAGCAGTATTGCTTTTGATTTACTAAGCCTAGCTGCTGGATCTCCTTTTGGTTTTCCTTTTTATTTTTTAACACAGATATTTTTCTAGCCAGCTTCACAGAACTTTTCCCTACCGGGTACCACACTGAGGTAGGCTGGAATTGATGAGATTAACAGTCGTCTCTAATTTAGGCTCCTCCTGAGAAGCCCCAGTAATTTTTGAGACAAAAATACAAGGGTACATCACCACCAGAATTTAAAGACATACGAGAATATACTTAGAAGTTTGGCCTATTTGGAAAGACAGCTTCCCTGAGTATGATGGAGTGGGTGTACCTATGTGTTAGAGCGAGAAGCACAGCAGAGATATGAGAAGGAAAGGACCAGGACAGGCTATGATTGAAACAGAGAAGAGAAGAGAGAGTTTCTTTATCAGATGGCAGAAAGGACATCCTGTGCTGCACTGAAGCCTCACATCCTACCAGGGAGACAGGATTCTGCACTCCTTGTGAGAAAATACTAGGGCAGCAAAAAAAGACCTGGGATTTTGGCTAGCAGCACAATATGACCCTGAGAAATTAAAAGCATATAACTATCCTCAGAATCCAGACTGATGTTCCTTCTTCACCAAATAAATTTCAAAATCACATTTAACATCAACCTTTACAATAGAAGTGTTTGAAACATTCAAACATCCTGTTTTTACAGTAATGCTCCAGTGAAAAACTTGCTGGAAGTCAATTAGGTTTTGTTTAGTTTTTCAAAATGTCATCACTGCTGCAATCAAAATATCTTAAAAAATATTAATTTTAACCACTATACCACCTGATAAATGCCCTAATAACAAGAGCCTTACTAAACATGAAGTAAATCCTCATAAGGCTTAACTGATATTTATTTTATTTCTACAACTGAATTTCAAAAATTACATTTTTTCACATTTATTCACTGGAGTCTCAGATCCTGCTTCACATCAGAAATAATTGTCACGGTTTTTGCTGTAGCTGGGGAAGACAAGAGGATTCTTTGTATGTCTTTTTATTACATTGTCAATATATTAATACAAGTTATATGAACAAACCTAAAGAGACAAAGAGCTATTTGTTATGTTATTATCCAGAGGTGAAAGCACAAATCTTAGGAAAAAAAAATCCAGTAGGGATGGCAGCTGAACAAAAGGTCTAAGCAAGGCAGGCTTCGACACCTGATTATATGCAAACCCAGCAGTGCAGCCGTGCAGGGATTCCCTTCTTCTGTTTGCAGACAAGGATTGAATGAGAAGTGGTGAGATAACAAGGAAGCGTGCAAGCTTAATGATATGCCTATTTTTTCTATCAGTTGCTAATCTGTAGCTCTAGTGATGATTACTATTTCATCTCCAGAGAGATGCTATTCAGAAACATCAAAATGACATACAATTGAATGCCTTGTGTTTCTGTAAGCATAGGGCCAGATTGTCAGGGCTGTCAGCCTCAGAAGAGAGAAAGTCTTCCTATTTCATTCCGCTCTTTTCCCCGCCCCGAGTGATGCTTTCCAGCAAATGGCAAGAGGAGGCTGAGCCCAGCCTGCTCACCTGATATGGCGTAGGGAGGGGGCAGGAGGAGCCGAGCGCTCGGGCTGAGGCTCTTGGCCAGCGGAGGGAATGGCTGCGCTCACAGGAGCAGCGAGCCCTGCGCGAAGGCAGTGATGCTGCGTGAAGGCAGTGCTGGCTGCTCGGTGCAAGAGAACAGAAAGAAAAGTGAAAACCTTGCCTTATTAAGCCTTGCCTTATTTTCTAGTTTGCTCTTGCAATAAAACAACATGGTGATGCCACCCACATACATCAGCTTACAGGAGTGCCAGGGCACTTTCCACTCTCACTCACCACGAGCCAGACTATTACTCTTTGTGGACCCGCTGAAGTCAATTCACTCCCTGCTGTGCACAAGACCTGCTCGCTGTACAAACTACAGCATCCACTGGTAATCACACCCTTATTGGCACGGCTGCAACTTCAAGAAGTAGTCTCAGTATAGCCTTCTCTCCAGCCTACTAAACATGCAGCTGGGTGTCCTAGAGGAGTAGGATGCTTTTTCAGCTAGCACTACACTATGACTGGTCCTAGATCTAGCTCGTTTACATCCAGTTTGAGTATGTTTCCACGAGCAGCAATTGCATGTCTGGATTTCAGGGCAAACAGCCCGGTGTCTCCTCCAGTCGTCACATCAGGCACTCCATGTGCAGAAGCTCAGATCTCTGACTTGGGTACCAGTCACTGGAATTGCCAAAACTTCCAGAAAACATCTGATTTAGAGAAAATTTAGAACCATTTCATGCTGGTGTGCAACAATTTATATAGATGGTGCAATAAGCTCTGCAAATTTAAAATACCTTCCTTCGAGAAGAAGATAGACATTAACACAGATCTGTATATTTTGTGGGGGTTCCTGGTAGAGCCATGGATCCTTCCTGCTGACAAACAAAGGTTTGTGCCAAAGACACTTTGGAAATCAAGTCTGGTGCCAGTTCCTTCTTTGTGAAAGTGCTCATAACTCGGGAATGTTAATATTTTTCTGTCTAGATGTCACTTCTTTGGGGCAGGAACTCTTCCCAGTTTTGAAAAGCAACACATCCCATGTTCAGGTGACATCCCCTTCATATGTGCACTTTCATGCAAGATATTCTAAATTCATTGCATGACTTGGGGGACAGAGATACTGCCAGAGTTGATCCAAAAGATTTGCCCTTACACGTGAACACTGCACAATCACTGCACACGTAGACAGAGTGTGCTGAAAGACTTTAGTGGTGAGGATGAAACAGGCAATGCCTTAATAGTATATACAGGAAAACTATTTATTCTCTGTACTAATAAAAAGATAGTTATCAAATGGTACGGGAAGCACCACTAATTTTCCTGGGCTGTAGACCTCATGCCTCCCTCTGAGACTATTTCCTGGGAGTGCAGAGGTCTGTGTCACTGCAGCTGGGGAAACCAAAACTCCTTCAAAGCTCAGGGTTACATTAATGCTGCTTTGGGTGCCTGCTGGTATAAAATCAGAATGGTGTGTGACTTTGGTATGAATTGCACATGAAGCATGGCTGCTATTTGTACGTTAATAACTGTCTGGCCTTTTGCTTTCCTTATTTATTCCCTGTGCTTTGTCCAGATACGAGCAGGTAAAGTGATCCACATTTTCCTCTGACACATCACATGTGGCACTGCCTAAGCTCAGAGCGTGCGATCAATTTTTTCTCTACTGCATACAAACACAAACACACAGACAACCTTAATCACAGCGGCTGGTGCAGGAGCAGCCTCCTCCCCTCCTCCCTGGCCGCCTGGCAGATGGCACAGCAGCAGCACAGCTTCACAGCTCCAGGACCAAAGGAACAGATGTTGGATTACCGCACACTTTCTAGAGCTTTAATCTTCAAAGAAATTCTGGATCTTACCTGGCTTCTCCTTTCCTCCTGTCATTCAGAGAGGAGGCAGAAGCCTCTGGAAACAAGATTATGCAGGCCCTTAGCACAGCCTGAAGCCACAATGTCAGCAGGAATAACGACAGTGTGGTTAATAATGGCTGAAATACATGTAAGGGTGCAATCCTTCAGAATGAGGATTTCTGAAGATAATTACAGAGGTGGAAAATTGGGTTGAGAAAGATTTTAACAGCAAAAATACTTTAGTTTCTTAAAATGCTACCTTAAAAATGTTGCAGGGTGAGCTGGTCATATCTTATGTGGAAACTGAAAATGCAGAGAGCTATTTGAAAGATAATTAGATAACTATAGAGAAGGAAGCATGTTAAAACCAAAGAACCATCTCCTCTCCTTCTTCTTCCCTATAGGTGACTGCCACTTTTCAAGCCAATTTGTCTTTAGATTAAGTGGTTGTGGGCAAAGAGCATCTTTTAGCAAACCCCAGATCCAGAATATATTTTCAGCGGACAGACATGGTAAAGCAGCACCTACAATCAAATCCACAGCTAAGACTTGCTTCATTTTGTTTGTAAGTCAAATTTTAGTTATATTGAGGCCAAACTGTCATGAGTGGTGTAATCACAGCGTTTTATCGTCAATTGAATTTACATTATAAATGGACTTTATCATTAGAGAGCTTGATCTCGTTTGATCTGAAATAAATTCATAGTAACTTCAAGGAGTGTGAACAAAATATTTGTGCGTTTTAGCAGATGTACTCATGGTCATGACTCAACTTTGAACTAAAATGTTTTAAGCCAGGACAAATTAAATAAATATAACAGGAAGGAAATAATTAATTTGGAAGCTGGTAATATTTTGCTCAGTGAGATCCAAATAAGACCTGGATGCATAAATATTTATTATTTATTATCCAAGTCCTAAAAAAAAAAAAGAAAAAGCATTCCACTTTATTTGATTCACATTACATTTTTCTCTTTCTTAATTGGAAGGGCAGTGTTAAACTTTCTTTTCAGCTACAAATTACTTCAAATGATTATTGAGTTGTAGTTTAAATGAGTTATTCAAAGTTTAATACTAAAGGTCTCATCCTAATATTGAGAGATTGATTATTTCTTTCTGAAGTGTAAAAAGTATACTACAAAAACATGCAGCTTTCAATTACATGGTCTTATAGATTATTTTTGTAGGGGCTGAACTTCATCAAATGCATCCTTTCTTTTCCTGTGTTTTTACAGCTAGTGATGGAGACCTGAATACCAAGAAACTTCTAAAGCAGTCAAAAAGAATATATTAAAGGTCCAGCCACACATTCTGAATTATGGTTTCACCCATCTACTAAGAGTCACATTTAACCAGTCTCTCTAATAAAGTATTTTTAACATGTGAGAAGCCCTGACAGTACTGCAGGCAGATGAGATGCCTGTCCCTGTTTCCCCGAATTGGAGGAGGCTGCTAACAGGAAAATTTCATTTCCTTTTCATTACGCAGCTGCCAGCTGTCTGAGCTGGCTGATACAGGGAGGATATGGGCAGGCATGTCTTCATGAGTTCTGGGGAAAGTGCTAACAGGATTTATACATTATCAGAAGACCACTGAAGTTCAAGAATATGGGAGGGCACTTACACATTTGCTAATATAGGTGTTATCATTGGTGCCAAAGACAGTCAGCAACCTCTGTAGTTAAGTCTTTTGTTATTTCACTTAGTTTTCTTATTTATAAATAGAGACATAACTATTACTAGAGATAGATGAAGTCTGGACAAATTTTCATGAAAAGAATCCCCCCGTTTAAGATCATAAACTCCTTGAACTTGCAGGATGCTTTAATTTTGATGTGCATTTTCCCTCTTCTTGGAAGTTCCATGTCTTGTTGGCATCTACAGTTGTGATATTCTGTGATGCAGCTTTGTGTTCATTCTGGAGAAGGTGACTGCACAGTTTAAAGGCTCTGCTCTCTGCTGCATTTGACAGTTGTTGAAAGGATAATTGGAGATAGTTTACCTTAGTTTGCTTTGCTTCCCCAACAAATGTCTTCTGCAACTTGTGCGACACTCAAATCACACATTTCCTCATGGTGTTGTCCATGGCTCCTTCCCTGTGTCAGAAGAATTTCCCTTGCATAATAGCTTTTTCGTTTTCGTAATGCATTTTTCAACAGAAATCTTCCCCATTTGAAACCATGGTTCAAGTATCTTCTCTGAAAGAAAAGAAAAAAGCAGTTGATAGAAACATAGATCTGGTGGGAACAGCTTAAATCATTGATCTGGATGCTTGTAAACAGAGAAGCTATGCAATAAATGTTTAATACCAAAAGCACAGTTCACTCATGGTGTCCACAAAACACTTCCCAGCACTCCAGAAAGAGAATAAAGGTTGTATAAAGCTCCAAAGTTAGAAGCAATGTTCAAATACAAACCCACAACTTCTACCCCCTGCTTTACCCCCTTTCTAAGTATCAGTCCTACCACAACCCTGTAAAGCAAATGTTAGATAAGTAGCCTCTATTTCACCTTTCAATGGCAAGGTCGTTCTCGAAGTTAAATCCCTGCCTTGTCTTTGCATTGTTTGTCAAGGATACATAGAGAAAGGAATAATACAAAATCATCTTAGTTTGGAATTCCCTGAGAGGTCACTGAGAACTATGGACATATTATTGTTGGCCTGTTGCCAATGATGCTGAAATAACGCTTGTCACATTTCTTTTCCTTGTGGAAGCTGAGACCTTGCAGCATCCACGGGATGGTGACTTTCCTTAAAGGAAATGTCTAACTTATCTCCATGGGAGGAAAAAGAGCTCAGAAGGTTTTCTCTTCCAAGAACTTCCCTGGAGAAAAGGAGGGAAATATAAAGATGAGGAAAGATGAGATTTAGACAGTTGTCAGAAAAAGACAAAAATGTTATGCCTCAGTTATACCTCATAGTTGTTGGAGTAAGAAGCATGCAGCCAATATGATGCAATTGTCTGTATGTGACCACCAACCCAGGACTGCAGCTGGAAGAGCAGAGGAGCAGGACATCATGGGATGTCTGACCTCCTGCTTTCCGTGGTGCAGAAATACTTTGCAGGCTGCAAAGCTGAGAGGCAAGAATATTGTAATTGTGGAAGGACAATGCAGTGACCATGTAAGCCTCACACAACAGCTGGAATCATTTGGTGTGACACACAAAGTCAAGGCAATATAGAGAAGCCCTACCAGCCTTCCAGCCATGCTTACCCTTGACCTACACTCAGGTCCTTACCTTCAATATATTGCAAAACAGCACTGTGAGTATTCCTCCAAGTCTGAGCAACTTCTCAAAATGAGTTGTAGCCTCAGAAATAATTTCCACCTCGACAAAGAGTTCCAACTGCTCAGATTTAATTGGGTCTGCAACTTCCATGGTTTCTTTTCCTGAAAACTTGACACTGCTGTGTGGGGAGGGGAGACTCCAGGAGAGTTGATTTTTTTTGTTTGTTTTGTTTTGGGTTTTTTTGTTTTTATTTTTTGTTTTCCTTTGAACATGCTGAGAACTGCAATGCTTGAGACCTCAGCAATTAAGGTTACCAATTTACGGTTATTTAATAGTGGATGGATTATGAGGGTGTGTGTATCAAGACAAATTACCACTCAGTAGTGTGGAGAGGGATCTGCATTAAATGTTGGATAAACATTCCTCTCATGCAAGAGGAGAAAGGCAGTGTGCTCACTGCAAATGCATGGCTTCGAAAGTGGAACTAACAATTTTTCCTTTGCTTCATAGTACAAGCTCACCCAGGAGTTGGTGTTCAGTTTCTAAGATACTATAAACCCATACAGTTTTTCAGGCTGCTCCTTTGGAACACAGTGGCTTCCAGCCACTCCAGCCACTGGAGCCATTTTTTGACTCCTGACTGCATTTCGCCACAATCCCCCCGTTCTGCTGATGTAAGTTATGAAATGCTTTTAGTTTGTAAACCAAATAAATAAAGTGATTCAGCTCAAAAATTAATCTTCAAAAAGAAGGGAGTGGTGCTTTCCTGAGTGGGGTTTGCTGAAAAGGAGATTTCCTGGGAACAGGGTAAGCCCTGGAAAGGTATGATTCAGCATCAGGCAAGGGTAACACCATGGCCTTAATGTACCATACTAGCTAATAAATGAAGCAACTGAAAATATAGTGAAAATTAGGTCTAATCCTAAGTAAATAAAACACCTGGCTACTTGAACTGTCCCCAGTATATTCTGACCTGCTTACTTTGTGCTTTGCTTTTAATTGCCTAGAACTCCTAGAAAATAGCCTAGAAACCGTGGGTGCATTGAGGAGACTAGCCAAGCATCCACAGCAAAGATCAGATTAGTCCAAGATCTCTCAAGAATTGTTTAAAAATAATTGATTCTCTTTTGGGACCAGGGAATGGAAAAGAAGCCCTCTCAAGCTCTCTTTGATTTTGTTATCTTGTTTATTGTATTATCTTGTAGTCAGTTCAGATGTAGCACAAAAGAAAGCAGACTCTGTCACATATTACTTCTTTTGCTGCTCTCTGAACTTACATTCAGATAAAAGCAGCTAAGACTACAATTCTTTGATTTTACTCTAGAAAAGAGATTCTTTAGGGGCAACTAAGAGATTCTTGTTGTTAAGTATTAAGTTTGGGGTTCATAGCCCATATCTCACAGTCATAGCCTGCTAGTGGCCAAAATGACTGAGTGACTTGGTGTGAGAGCTTGTTCTCTCGTGCTTACAGCTGGGCTGGGAATTTTTCCTTTTCCCCATCCAGTGTTGTTCTCCAGGTCAGCCCAACCCATAAGTGAGGGATGGTCCTGAATTATGCTGTGTTCAAAAAGGAGTCTGAAGAAGAGGTCTGCAGGGTGAGAGAAATAGCTCAGTTATGTAAATAAATAGAGATATAAATGGATGTTGATGGATTTATCTTCTTGCCCTATAAACAAGAACTGCATGAGGAGGGGATACAGCAAAACCTGTGCAGAGACTACTCTGTGCCTGACAAAATATGGAGGACTGAAGTGGGAGGGTTGGGTTAGGTGTTCTGGAAGGAAAGATAAAAATATTATGATTTTAGGGAGGTTTTATAGTACTTTTGTCATTGTTGTTCTCATTGCTGATACACTGCCCATGGAAGGAAAAATGAGTGAGTTTTCAGCCTGTGCTCCTGGGGACAGATATGGTAATGGAAGAAGAGGGAAATTCAAAAGATGTCTGTATGTCTGTAGAGGAACTCAAGCCCCAAAACTGCTTGTTGCTGCCATAGTAACTACATTTAGAATAAAATGAAAATATGAGATAACATTTCCTCTGCTTTTAACCTATTTGCTTTTCCTGTGACATGTCTCATCTCAGCAAGGTCAGACTTGCCTGGGAGCATCTCAGCCTAGATGCTTTGCCCTCTCTGCATCTTCTTGAGTGCCTGCCCTCCAGCCCAGATATCTCCTCAGGGGGTTTTCTCAGCCGTCTGGAAGCATTTCCACCTGTGTACCTTTAATTTTGCTGCAATGAAATCATCACACTATGACATGCCCCGTCTTGGCATGGATATTTCTTGGCAATGCTTCTGCTAAGACTGTCCTTTCCTTTCAAGCACCCCAGGTCTGGAGTTTTAAAAAGCTGAAAGGAGGAAAGGAGGGGATTTTGAGGCTTTAGATTTTTACGTTTGTTTTTCTCAATGTTTATGTGCAGGTAGTTAGCTGAACCCAAAAATACCAAGAGTTCACTTTTGCTTGAAGATGTTGAGGTACGTCTTTACCATCAAGCCTTCCTTCAAGTGTTTCTGCCTATGTTGAGTCCAGGAATGGGGAGTTTAGGTAAGAGACTGCTGGGAAGAGAGAAGCAGCATAGCTGTCCAGAGGTCAGGGTGAGTATATAGAGTATATATCTGCACAGTCTTTTTTTTTTTTTTTTTTTCAACTTAAAAATTGGAACCTTGATGGGAAATGGGGCATCATCGTGTGATGCAACATAGGGATATGATCCACAGTGAGGGAAGGAAGCAACATTACTCCTTACTGTCAGGGCTGCGTGCCACCAATAGCTGTACAATATCCGGGCAACAATGACTTGTCCTGGCACAGGCTGAGGCCACCAGGAGTGAAGGACACAGGGCAGGACAGACCTTCCTGTCTCTGAGCCCTGCCATGGGGAAGTCTAAGGCTGTTCTCAAACCTGCTGCCCTTCCTGCACTGTTCCCCAAATTTCAACACCAGCTGCAGCTAATCTTCTTTTACACACCACTTTGATCCTCTTGCAGGCTACAGAAGACTAAGGCAACTGGTTTACAATAAAAATATCACTGAAAATCAGCATGATTGCTGTCTGTGGGCTTGTCTCTCATCTCATTTGGACCTCACATCATAAGTTTTTATCTAGCAGGCTATTTTCTTTTAAGGTTGGGGCTTTTTGTCTATTTTTTCCCTTTTTTTTTTTTTAGTATTTTTTGAAACCTATATGCGGAGCTCACTTTCAATTTCCAGGCTGATGCGAGTGATTATTTGTTCGTAGCAGGCAGAGCAGCCCTGTTTCCTTAATCTAGGTACTTTCCTAATCAGTTCAACAATTTAACCAGATCAAATAGAGGTAGTTAGCTAACTTGCACCTTGATCAATTTTACTCCACAACATAAAAGTATCAGAAAAAAATTGCCTCTCAATTTACCTAACTTATCCATTTAATGTTGTCAGAAACATGTCTAAAGGATACAATGAGAAAAACTATACCGACATTCAATAAAAGAAGAGTTGTTCAAAATTGGAGTAAAATGAATTTATTGCATAATTTTAAATAAAAGCAATTAGAATGACTCCTGAAAATGCTGAAACTTCATTTTGATATTTTTTAAATAAAATATATATTTTTTTAAAGCTGCTTGATATCTTTTATTAGGGGAGCAGGGATGATTTTCTCCTAGCTATAAGTAAAAGTTGAAGGAAAATTCTCAGGCAAAATTTTAAGCTAGGCAATGTTATCAGAGAGCTCAAATACTTGCACATGCAAATTCAAGCTACAAATAAAACAACAACAAAAAAGCATGTGTTTGCAGTCCCATTATGCAGATATTAATGCACTGATTTACTGTTATTTTAGGAAAGTAATATAAACACATGAGTGAAAATTCTGGGGGACAGAGAGATGGGTAAGAGCAACTTGTAGAGAGCAATAGAGATCGTGAATGCTCAGGCGGGACACTGCCTCTTATTTCTGGTTGGAGAGGTGCTGCTGTGTTAACATCTGCTCCCTCTGCGCTCACACAGAGCTGGTCTGCCCAGCTTTGCAGTTGATATCAGGTGCTGTGGGTTATGGACCTGCAAGCACACAGCCTTTCTTGGGTTTGGAGGAAGAAGGGCGGTCCCTGACTTGAAGAGTCTGATGGCAGCGCTTTTCCACAGACTTTCCAGCTGTGGTTTGCCCTGCCCCTGCATTGGGTGTTTTCTTACCCGGATCTGCCATCTGCCTGGCTGAGTCCGTGGCATTTCCTGACACACACCGCAGCCTCCACGGGGCTTCCTTTTGGGCTTAGCATGCTTCCTCCACAACCATCACAGTGGCCGTGCCTGTCTCTCCCAAATACTGAATCTTCTGACTGCTTTCCTGCAGTTTCTTGTGCAAGAGAAAAGTCTTTCCCAAAACATTATTGGCAGTCTTAATGAGCAAACAGATGTTGTCTGGAAATCTCACTCTCGTCAACACTGCGTGGCTGAGTGTGCAGAACCCAAACGTCTTTCCTTCAGTGCACAAATCACTTGTCTTCTCTGCATGGACAGTTCTATTTCACATTGATTTTGGACACTGTTACCAGAGTTTTTAGCTTTGTTTAAAAAAAAAAAGTTCAGCCTTTTTCTGTTCTGTGAGAATAAGCTATTTCAGTAGTACCTATACAGTACAACAGTTTTCTTTCACAAGAGGGGAGAATGCAGAAGACAACGTTAAAAAGTCTTCTCTGCCCACGAATCACACTGCAGTGAATTTATGTGTCTCTGCTCTTAGACTGGCCAAATGTACATTAATGTAATTTAACCTCTTTCTCTCAAGTTTAGATTAAGGCCCGTTACATCACAAATAAAACAGACCAAAACTGATAGAGACATTTATAATCAGTTATGGTTATCATCCAATGTCTGACAACTTGTTTTACATCCCTAACTCAATTTTGTGTCCAAACTCTGGAGGAGGAGGGAGTGTAACATTTTACTTGTAGCACTAAGGGTAGTTTAATGCAATTTCTGTTGGTAATGTAGATCTGATACACTATTTCATTCACTTTATCTGGGGAATACACAAATGGTTGGGGGTCCAGGACCCTCTGGTATAAGTCATTTGCAGTTAAACTTATATTTTTCCCACTGAAGCAGCTCTCTAGCTTTGCTTCTATTTGTGTGGTTTTCTGGTTTTGGAAGATGTTTCATTCATTTTGTTGACTTTGGCAAATGTTAACCTAATTGCTTGTCCATGTTCTAAGACATTTCCATGAAACAGTCCTTCTCTTTAAAAATTTAAGCTGGATGCTCTCACTCAGATGTACAGGACTTAAAACCACTAGCTGAATATTGATTATGGATACCACTCTGTTCAGTTTTGTTGTTGGAATCTTTTGTATGATCGAAAAGTGGAGAATCTAACACACAAAAAAATTTAAAATTATTACACCAGCAGTAGAGTAATTCACTTTTTTCCTGTGATTTCATTCCATATGATTTTGGGATCATACCTAAATGATTGTCAGCCCTTAAAATCTGCAGTTCAACCCAATTATATTAATGCAAACCTGAAAAAAGACTCTGATATTAAATAATTTGGCAACCTGTTCCTTTTTCTCCTATTCTCAAAGTCTGTTACAAGCTCATGCTGCTCACAACTGGTCCTAAAGATAGGACTTCAATCATTTTCAAGATAGGACACTTCAATCATTTTCCTCTCCTTCACTTCCAGAGTGCGTTTCTGAAGGAAATCACCTGCACTTACGGTACATTGGTATATTTTGTGAGAAAGCACAAAACTAATCCCTTTTTTACATAAAATAAACAAACCTGGAAGATGTGTTGGAGAAGCACACCTCACAGTGTGAGAACCAGGAAGTTTTCATTCAACCTGATTAGATCTGGTTCAAAGAAATCATCCCAAAACATCTGGGACAGATGCAGGGTCCTCTGCACCATCTTCTTTGCTCTGCACATAGTGTTCTGCTTGGCTGCAACATTTGGTAAAGACTGAAGAAGTCAACATTTAATGTGTTTTGTTGTCCAACTTTAGATGCCAAAACTAGATATTATATACATATATATATATATATATATACATGCACCAACCTAGCTTTGGAGATGTGGCATGAAAAAATTAAAGTACGAAAATTATGCTTCCCAGCAAAGAAAATTTATTGGGAAAACCATTATAACTTTTAATGCATAGGAAATATAACCTTATAACTTTACAATCCCTTTGGTCTTAGAATTTATGAATTTATTTAAAATATCACTTCTCATTATACTATTAATACACATGTGCCTATACAGGAGTTCTACAGGTGGGCTAAAAATATCCTAGGATGAATAATAAACATTTCCAGAGAACAGTCAAAACTGCTCTGACATCATCAGAAATGTATTATAAGGTGGTGGTGCAGCACTGACTCTGGCTGGGTATTTAGAAAGCATTATGACATTACCTAATGCTATCAAGATGTAATTTATGGGGATACACAAATGCTTTAGCCGGATTCTTGTTAGGGCAGAACCCCCAAAATGCATAGTCCCTCTTCCAAAGAGCTTCCAAATCAAGAAATAGATGTGATGAGAATGGAAAAGGCCATGGTAGATATTTCAGCAGCTGTCCAAAACACCACAAATCTTTGGAGAAAAATCTTCTGGAATTTTTTTAGTCTGTACTTCAGGCCTCCTCTGTAACCTGTCAATCCTTCCTTCATAAAGGATTTGAGGAGGGATGGGATATCAAGAAGAAAATGAAAATGCATTGCATTTATCTGCACACCAGTATCTTTAATTATGTGGCATTTGGTATTCATTCCTTCATCAGCATCTTGCTAAAAATGGTTCTAATTATCCTTGAAGCAGGGCCACGAAGCTTGGGGAACTGAGCAAGCAAAAAGATTAACCAATGTGAACAAATTCTAGTACGCTACTCACTAATCTGGGTAATATTCTACCCAAGAAATGATTTCTTTGATCAATATGGCTATATTTTTTTTTCTGTAATGAATAATGAGCCAGTATGAAAAGTGAAAGGATTAAAGACCCCAGACTCCACCTGTGAGGCTATCTATGGAATAGACAGTTTTCGTCAGGGCTAACAGTGATAGAATGGATCTTGAAGCAAATACTTAAAGTAATGACTCTGTTACCCAGAAAATTATTCCCCAAGGAGTAGGATGGACAAAAGATTTATTGATTTTTATTTCACATTTTAATTATGTGTATTTTAGCCATCTCTTCTCTGCCAGTTGAACCACTGTCTTCTTCCTATGAAAGCGATGATATCATGTAGCAACTATTACAGAGTAGTTGTTACTTTTGACAATCCCAGCTGTTTCATTCTAAGAATAAAAAGATATTGGATACCTGCCAATTAAGTAAATGGAATTGCCATTTTCATTTATTGCGATAGCCAGTTTAACTTGTATTCATAATGTTTTTTGTTAATGTAGATAAAATGACAGCACTGGCAAGAAAGAGTACTTTTATGAGCAGAATATGTGTGTTAAAATATTCAATCTGTTCAGAGGATTCACAGCTGTTTTGGTTTCAAAATGTAAGTTGTAAGTGATCACTAATGTTCTGGTGTCTCCTACCTGTCCACTGACGCCAGATCCCCCACCCCTCTGCTCATATTTCTGGTGTTTGGTGCAGAATGATCAATAAGATGGAGGGCTACATGGGCATATTTTCCCACCTACTTCCTATTCCTGCTTTCTAGTTAAAATGCTGAATAGAATTATAAACCCATTAAGCAGTGTTAAAATGCACTAATATCAGAGTGCTCTTTTTCAAAACTGGATCACTTTACAACAGAGCCACATCTTCCTTTAGTGTACATCAAGAAGGCTTACGGAAAGCAGATATCATCAGCTAGAGAATTTTTTAAAAAAGTATTTCCTGTACAGAATGAAATGCATCACAGTTTCTATTACCTACACAAAATTTCCATCAAGAAAAGGATTAAAAATTATTTTTAATTTGTTGCACTTACTATCAAAATGTGATGCTATCTTAAAAATGTCGTAAATGTCTATTGCCAAGCTTGGAGACTCCACATGTGGAGGCCCTTTTTGGGACAGAGGCATAGGTTTGTGACAGAGGATATATTTGGAGTCTAAGGCAAGGAAGTTTGTGAAAGTGTGGGTGGGTCTTGAAGGAAGAAGGATTCAAGCATGGTGTCATGCACTGCTCAGTCATGTGCTAAATGTCCAGATTAAAGAAGGCATTTAAAGAAATGGTTGTATTCACCTGAAGAAAGTGCAGAGCCTTCCAAAAACCCTTTTAGCAGAGCAGCCCTATATCTCCTGTTACGTTTGAATGCCGATGCCTTTGAGGAAGATAAGTAACAACAAGGAAGGGAGAAGAGAGACAGTGGGTGTCTGAACATCTTCCTCCACAAGCTGGAGCTGAAATAGTGGAAGAGTTCTCCACTCCACTATGTCATCTGGTATTTGGGGTGCTTTGCTTGGCACATGCCAAGACATTTGCATGAATAAGTGACCAAGAGGAGTTCAGGTAAAATAAACTCTATCTGAACTGTCTATTTAAGCTCTGTATTAGATTTTTCCCAGGAAAAAAGTAGTATGCTTCTGAACAATAGTAAGTGCAACAGTTAGGCTTCAAATGCTGAGCCACAATCAGAAAACTCAGCTTCTCGTTAATTAGAAACATACCCCTTCAGCAAAATTACAGACAAAGGCAAGAAGCAGGCACACAAAAAGGTAAAACTATAAAGCAAAGCAGAAAGTAATCAATTAATGCACTTCAGCTTTGTATTATTCTGTTTGCCTCCCACTGAAATGTTTATACAGATTCCTTGTTCTAAAATCCAAATATCCTTGAAAGCACATTTCCTCATCTCATGACAGGCAGAGAGAAAATGGTTATCCCCATTCCACCAGGGGAGGGCTGAGACAGGAAAAGACTGTGATCAAAATGAGTTCCCTGGAGAGGGAGTCTCCAAAAAGCAACTGACTTTCTTATGCTTCATGGCTATCAGTGGTAGAGATAAAATAAATTCCACTTAAATACTGAATTGGTTTAAGGTCACGGAATTTGGGTGAATTCTCCAAATAATATAGAATTTTTTTATTTGTCTTCTCACTTTTATAGTCCTTAAAATGCACTACCTTTCCATTTTCAATGTTTTCTGTGCAAATCTGAAAAAAAGGAGAGAGATATAAAGCATATAATGTTATATATAATCTATATCATACATATCTAATGGAAGACTATATTCTTAAGCAAGATTGCAATTCAGGGAACTGGAGATTAGAACGATTTAATTATACATCTCTATATAAATAGTACAAGTAGAAATTAACTAAATTTTATCTATTTCTCTATGTATTTATGTATGTATGCAGATGCATTTTCTGACTTCGAAAAAACGAAATCTATAAAAGTTGTCAGCAGTCTTTTGGATATAGGTGAATGAAATTACATTTGAAGTAATTACAGAAATAAATGCCGACCAATCAGCAATTCATCACAAAGTAATTTCTTGTTAATGTAAAGATAATAGAAAAATGAGGAAAAATAAAACTAACTTTAAAAAAAAAAAAAAGAGAGGTTGTTTCTTGTCGATGAAGTCACCTTTGCTCTTTCAATCCCGCCAGAGCTCTATGCCAATGCCCCATTGGCACGCCCCTGCCGTGTCCTTCCCCAGCCCTGGGCAGGCAGGAGCTGGCGATAGAGCAGCTCTCTCCCACTGCCAGCACAGCCGGCTCCCTCCCCCGGGCTGGCCCGGCCCTTTGCCAGGGACTGTGGGGAGCTGGAAGTTACCCCTTGCAGGCTGAGGCAGGTAGGAGGCATTGGGAGGAGCAGAAGGGTCTTTGCTCTCCAGACCCTCCGGCCCATCCCTCTACAAGAGACCCTTACTTCAAACAGATTTAAATATCTTCTTTCCAGGTGTCTCCCAGCTGGCTGGTAACCCAATATCCTAAGGGTTCATGTACCTATTTTTCCTAAATTTCCTCAACTTCCCTTTCCTCTGCATCAACATCTGGCATCAACCTAACCACAAGCTTGAATATCCCTTCAAATGATTTCAGGACTATTTTTCATTAGCAGTCAGGCTTTTTTTGAAATCGCAGTCATTGTATGCATATTTTCATAGCCTTCAAATTTCATAGGCCTAGCTGAAGGCAGGATTTTATACATGATTAAGACTGCTTATGGCATTCATGGATCACCAAAAGAAAATATCAGAACTCTGCATCTCCATTAATTTCAGTAGACTTAAACTGAGATGAACACAGTCTGTTATGCCGTGGCATCTCAGAGAAGTGTACTCATTTCAAAGCACTGCGTGTAGTGAATAGATTAGGCACAAATGCCATCCAGAAGCAGTGACCTAACAGCCGTTTCCTTTCCTCCATTTCAGCCTAGCTTTGACAGTGCAAACTTTTGTAACTAGTGTAATCATTTCTCATGGCAGATGAGAGCAAAATATCCTAGCAAACACTTAGCTGAGTTGTTAGGGGTTTTTAAAGAAAACTTTGACAGTTTGCAGAATATGAATAGTGGGCTTAAGCCCACTATTTAAAAGGCTGGGGCAATGCATGCAATTTCTGTGGGAGGAGGATATAAAGACGTAAAATATCCTGGTAGTTGATGGTAACAAAAATTCTAATAGTATGAGCTAGGGTCAAAGCATATCAGTTAATTCTGCCTCAGTTGTCCAGATGTTAAAACGTTTCTCTTCTTCAGGAAGGTTGAGGGGTTGAGGTACATCCTCTTACGGATGGGAAACATATAGTGATTGTCTCAGAACTAAAGAGAAGTGTATTAACATAGACACAGTGTGACATCATTGGTGTAAACTGGTAAAACAAATGCATTTGCCAAAAATTTTAAAAGTGATTAATGGTTCTGGATGACTTCTAAGTGCTTTGCTTTAAAACCTTTTAGAAGGACTGGTTTCCTAATGGTGAGAGCTCAGTGTGAGAGTAACTCTCTTTTACATATCTGAAGGAGAGCACTGTGCTAGAGATGAGTTTTCCAGAGTCACTACCTGTGAAAATGCAGATCCTACTCCCAGATGTTCCTGAAAAGTACTTTACAAATGCTTGGTGTTATTTAGTTACACAGATTCAAACTTACTATAATCAGACAAGAAGTAACTCAAGTTTTCCAATTTAGTTAAAGAGCTTAAAAGCAATCAATATGAAGTTATCAATAAAATCTAGGAATGCTTTCCAGGCATATTTTAGGGCTGCTGATCTTATGTGTTAAAGCCAGACATTTATATCTTTCCTATGAATTGAAGAGTCTGTTTCTGCTCCTCTTTGAAGTCAAGGAGAGTTTTATCACTGTCTTCAAGGACGGGCAAATTAGAGCCCAAATTAGCATCTGGAACTATGTACAGTAGGGTGTTCGAGTGGTGTACAACTTGTCACCCCAATTATAGTGATTTTAATCAACCTCTTTTGCTGTTTGCTTCTCTGAGATTTCCAGGAGAATTTGCTCATCTGCACCTCAGTGCTAATATCTCCCTACCCTTTATGTTTTACAAGTCATGCTTTTATTCTGTCACTCCTGCTGCAGCTGAACCGGAGCATTTTAATAAACCTCTTGTTACCCACATCTTCTATCCATATGTCATTGACTTAAGCAGAGCAGTTTGTCAGGTTAATATTTTATACATTTTTTATTTAGACTATTATTTAGCTGATCCATAACAGGGGATTATAGTCAGGGATAGGAATAGTGAGTGGCTTTTTTTTCCCACGTGCTTGTCTCCAAGACAACTAGATGGCTGTATTTAAAAGAGCACAAAGACCTGAACGAGTAGCTCATCCAAGTCTTTTAGCAAGTGAATGCTCTGCGGTTTTGCATTTTCAGGCAGGCCTTTCACTACATCCCCCTGACGTTTTTCACCTTGGGCTGTGATGGGTGGTAACTCCAACTGGGAGCCCAGCTGATAATTGCAGCTATTAAGCTGCTGCTAGTGTAACTCCAGTTCCCTTTTGTTTCTGGTTTTATCTGGTCTAGCTGGAGAGTTTTACTCCTGATAGTCATATTTAAAAGCCACAACGATATTCTTCCTTTTTCCTCTTTCAGTCAGGGCTGGTGATTATTAGGTACATCCTTTCTCCGGTTTAGCCTGCTTGCAGCGGTTTTCAAAGCACACACCAGCTTGTGCTTCCTGGATTTTACACATAAAAACCTCAAAAAACAAACAAACAAAAAAACTCACAACACGTGGCCATAACAAAAGGTCCCTGGCAATCATAAATTAGCAATAGAAACTGCCGTCAGCACTGCTGGAAGCCCTCGTGCTGTAGCCTCAGACAGACCAGCAGCCAAGCAGAGGTTGCAGCTCACTATTAACCAACCATGATCTGCCACTAATCTGAATCTGTTTCTGAAATTCAGCTCAGCACTCCCTGAATTTCCTCTCCCTCCTTGGCTCTGTCAGGAATAACACCGTGCACTGGAAATGCAATGTTTGAGTGGTCAAGCTTCATTGCTACCCTGTATATTTTTTGGCCTGATAATTACATTAGGGATGTAAAATATGTAATGTAAGTTTCCTGTGAGAATTTGCTGCTGAGCTAAGTGCTATCACGTGTCGTGGGGGTTTCAAAGCGTGTTCAGTACAAAACCCCAAACCTGTCCAAACAACATATTTAGATGGGCCCTGCAAGAAAGATTGTGCTTTTCAGCGGTAGACGAGGCTCGCTGCCGCTCTTGCGGATAGCTGGTTGTGACACCTGTGAGGTGCCAGTTTTTATGAGAACATTTCATTCCTTTGAACATGAGAGGCACAAACTTTTATGATTCAGATAACCTTTCAGGAGTTTCATATTCCAGGGGGATAGTATCTTTGTACAGACTCAAAAAATCCAGCAAGCCATTTCCATCCTCTCCCTAAGATGATTTATCTTGCTTAGTTTCAAACAACTCCTTCTGTACTTAACCGCCTTTGTGAAAACAGAGTACTCCAGTCAAAATTCAAACTCGATTGCATGTGCTGGCACTTCTGAAATTTCACATCCTCTTCCTATCAGTTAATCTAGTAGTGAAGGTAAACTTCTGCTGTTGGATACACATTGCAGACACCTTACTGGTATGAATACTGACTGTAAATATTCCTATAAAAGGGATTGTTGTGTTGATGGGATTTCCTGGGAAAATGAAGATTTGGCAATCCTCTGTCCAGAATTTTAGTGCAGCCAAATGAGAACCTGAGTCCTTCATAAGGCTCAGCTGATGTTCTTCGGGAAGTTTCAGAAAGCAAAAATACATTAATTAAATTGCCAATAAAATGAAATAAATAAAATAAATATAAATATATGAAAAGTACCCCCAGCCATTCTCCAAATATTTCCTTTCTCTTCACAGCTAACAGTAGCAGAAATAAATCAGCAGTATTTGCGTACACAAGCAGAAATAAAACAGTTTTGGAGGTTAAGATGAAACAATGAAGTGCTCCCATCAAAATCTATTTTTGACAGGAAATATATTTTGTAAATAGGTATCTTCCTTCCTGTTTTCCATAGAACATACTGTATTTTCTCACATATATCCAGTAAAATCTGCATATCAAAAAGGTTCCTTCAAACAAAATCTTTCAATCTCACTTCAAAGAGGAATAAAGATTTTAAGGAAATCCTGGGAATAATAAACAAGCATAAAAAATTTTACAAAATTCCTCACATTTCGCTGACATCATTCTGTTCGGGAATAAACATATCCACAAACTCTAGGCTGGATCATTAAAAAAAACCAACTATATAAAAGCAGGTCAGTTCTCTTTTCCCCCAACTTCTGTTTCAGTCTTGTCCACGGGAGCACAGTTCTCTTCTGGTTCATCACAGAAATAGGAAAACTGAAACCAAACCAGGAAGTAACTTGAGGCAAGGAAAAATGAGATAAAACTGGTGCAGAAAATTAATTTAAACAAAGATTAAAAAGATAGGAAAATACTGTGCCTGCCTTTTCTCACGTATTGTCTCTGGCGATGACCTAGCTGCTTGAAATTGTCATGTACCAAAGGATTGCCAACATGACAGACTTCCAGATGAGTCTTGAAGTAAAGGAAATCTTCTCTGCACTGCTTATTATTTTTCCAAATTCTAAGCATCTGAAGGGATGTGGTCTTCATCTTCTATGCAAGTGAGCATTTTGAAGCCCTTTCCCTGTTTTATGTGGAGTTTTGAATATATATATGTCATTAAAACTTGGACCAGCTTTAGTCAGTTGCCAAAATCCCTTGGGTTTCACAATGGTTGGGATAAAAATGTGTATTCATACACACAC
This sequence comes from Rhagologus leucostigma, assembly GCA_013397725.1. Lineage (NCBI taxonomy): Eukaryota > Metazoa > Chordata > Aves > Passeriformes > Rhagologus > Rhagologus leucostigma. Next base: position 388,434 of record VZTD01006137.1, on the reverse strand, counting down.
ATATTTTTTCTTCTAAATCAGCAGTAAGAAAGTATTTTTTTGTAGAAAACATCAGCATTTTCATTACCCTCTTCTGATTTTTCTCACATTTACAACGAGGTAGAAGGATTATTTTGTTTGTTAGAAGGTTTTACAGCTTGGATTGTGCTGAGTAAGGGAAAATTCAGACTAAACACTGAATAAAACTTTCTGAAAGTAGATGCTATTAGGCTTTGTGATAATATCCCAAGGGAAAGGAACAACTCCATCAGTTGTGGCATTTAAAAGCAGACTGGACAATGCACTAATAAATATTCTGTATGGACTGTTTTGCATTGTCATGGGGGTGGATGAGGAGAACTATAAGATCTTTTTCACATCTAATTTCTCCAGTTCTGAGAAGGAGAAAAATATCATACAGTTGATGCAGTTCAGAACAGGAGCAGTGCTAAGAAACACAAAACACCAGTTTACTCTAAGATGAGTCTTAACTGGTGCAAACTCTTTTATAGTTCTGGGGCCCTGATCTCCAAAATAATTGTGGACAAAGATAAGCTTTCTACTTTCACAAACTTCCATCACTGGTATTGACAATTGAGGTCAAAAAGATCTTTCATGGTATTTGCATTGCTTCTTTTTTTCTAGCTAGGATCTGCTCATATTGATCACTAGAGCTGAATTCCTGCTGTTCATAGAGACAGTTACTTGCTGTATTATTTTAAATTAATTTCTATTTTATGGGTAGAGTTTTCCAACTGTGATATTAAATAATCGTTACGTGGAGGAACACACTAACCCCTCTGTTCTAAGTGCTAAGGTAATTCTCATTGCTTGTGATCTGATAAATCCAATTGTCACTGTTTAGCTTACTTTATCCTGAAAAAAGATGTTTAGCTCCATGACCCCTTTATGCTGCAACTTTTGCAGCTGTGACAGTTGTAAGGCTGGGAAGGATGGGACCAGTGCACTGCCTTCCTTTGAGCTACCAGCCCTAATGGTTTGTCAGGGAACGCATTCTGCCCCAGTGACTCGCTGGTCAGAGAGGTGCTGCAGCACATTGCTCTGAATGACAAATGAGGAGAAACAACAAGAGTAGAGATGTAGCCAGTGGGTACACGCTGAAAAAAAGCTTCTCGTTTATCTTGAGATCTCCTAGTCAACTCTTCTGCAAAATATTTGAAGAAATGTGACTGTGAGCTTGTTTCAGTGATCAAAATTAAGTAGCATCTGGTAATAGGAGTGTAGTTTGCTCTAAAATAATAAATTATTGAAAGTTATCTGCAATTCCTGCATTCTGTGCATTTTATAACTATTGGAAACACAAATGCAAAGAAATGTCTGTTTCTGTAGAGATAATCTGTTTCTGTAGAGATAATTAAATATCTTAACTATTGTTGGAAGACATGGAATGGGAAAAGATCCCAGTAGTTTCTCTGTAAATTAGTTTCTGTCTTAAATCCCCCAGTTTTTAGATGTCCAGGTAGGCCTGTTTCAGTCATTCATTAATACAGAAAAGGGTTTTATTCTGGTTCATATTTAGGTGGAATAAATCTAAACTGTAAGGAAGAGAGATTGAGAGATTGATTGATTTTGCTATATTTATCAAAACAATCAATCTGGTACTGCAAGCACAGAGTATTAATCTTATAAAGAAACATAACTCCAACCTTGTCTGATCTGAGCAGGCTGAAGCAGGGACAGCAATATTCCCAGTCCCTCCAGTGTAATGAATGTCACCCTGAAAAACTTGATTCTTGCTATCTCTTTGCTAGGGATGTGATTCCCCTGTACCTTGGAATTAATAACTCATCAGTTTTCAGAAGAACCCCGAAATAGAAGATGACCTTACAAGCATGATGGCAGAGCATCTTTCCTTTCTAAGCCATTTTCTAGAGACATCTACCTGGACTTGAAATGTACTGATTTGCTGTAACAGGGGCTGCTCAGCTCAAACTCAGACTTTTGGAAAGTCAAGTTCTCCACCACCAGGTCCAAATATCTATGAAGGACCTGACTCCACCACCACATAATCTCCCCTCTCTCCTTTTTCAGAACATTCTTACTACGTTTTTCTCACAAACATACGTAAAAGCTTCTAAAGCACCTACAAAGTGCTCTATCAGAATCCAGGAAAAACAAACAAACAAACAAACAAACAAACAAACAAACAAACAAACAAACAAACAAACTTATTCCAGCCTTCAGGACACTGGCTGAAGAACATTTCTCATTTAAACTAAGGGATGTAACTTCAGGTACATTGGTGATAATACTAGTGATGGAATTATTTCACATAGTTAGGACTGAATACAGACAAAACAGACCAAAACTGTCATCTTAAACTCTACCCAAAAATCAACTTGATGTCAGTGCATATTAATATAAGAAAGGAGCCTTATCCAACAAGAAATGCTATTCACAAATGTTCTTACACTAAGCATCAGGGCAGCATGTTATAGTAATCCATATCTGAGGCAATAAAAACATGCCACAACCTCCACAAATTACCAGAAAAGCTCCAGTTTTCATGAAGCAACACATAATTAAAAGAAACAAACTTGTCAACATTTGCTACCTGAATAGCCATGAACCTCATAGAGGTGGAGAGACTATTTTTCCTTCAAGGAAACTTAATTGTAGTTGCACTCTTACTGATTTGGAAAAAAATATGTCATTTCATATTCAAGTTCAGCTGTTCAGTGTAACTGGTGACAGTAGCAGTAATATAATAGGAACTGAAGAATAATAATGTACGGAAAAAATAAATTAACCTTATACAGAATTAGGGAGAGAGGGAGAAATGGAAATTGACAGAGAGCTCTTTGAAAGAACATGTAATTAATTATCAAATAATTTTTCTCACTATTTTACAGTACAAATAGCTGAAAAGGTTTGTATAATCATACTATCAATGCTAATAAGCTTGTAAACTTGAGCACTGTAAAACATGGATTTGAATACATTAAATTCTACTTACATGTTTGACAGGATGCTAAAATCTGACTGTACTACATCTTGTTATGAATTCACACATTACTGTCGGTCAGAAAACCCTGACACTAACTTCCATTGCTAATGGTAATGGGTATGGGTGATTTTAATAATAAAGTGTGCATGCTTATTATTTTTCAGAGACAGTGTGTGGAAAGCAATTCCAAATCAAGAAATATGACAACAAATGAATACATTTGCATTAGGAAAATATAACATCCCTGAAGGCTGAAGGAAACAGTTTCATAAGAATCTGAAATAAATTGTATGTATAACTTCCACAACTGTAAATGTGAACAGAAATACAAAAGATCAAAGATTTCAGTGCTGTGTGTTATGCATAGCTACACTGAACTTCCACCTAGTAGCTGCATGACAATAAATCTGTTTTGAAGTCAGGTGCTCTTCTCAGAGCTTTCAAGCCAAAAGTTGCACAGAGTCAAAGACTACCTGAAAGCCAAGTATCAAGTGAAGGTTTCAAGGCTCCTTTCCCAAAGAGGGGAGCAAAGTGGGGAATTTTTTTTAAGCATTGTTTTTTTATGAGGTACGGAAGCTAAAAGATCAGGACTTAAAACCACACACTTATCAGTTCTCATGATGAAAACATCCTGGAAATTGTTACCCGCGTGCCTAAGGATTTTCATTCTCTAGCACTTGTGGCTTATGTTGTAAGTAATGCTGCACTAATGCTGGCACCTTTCTGGAGATGATGCTTTGGACTGCAGCTGGTGCACTTGATACAGGAGTCAGCAAACTTTGGTTATGGTGGGCTTAAGGAAAAGAATCAAGGAAAGAGACAATCATATAGAGTGATTCTGGAGAAGCCATCTAGCCAGTTCACCTGTCTTAAGGCAGGATGTCATTCTCCTGTCACTCCTAACCTACACTTGCCTGATATGTTTTTACAAAGTGTTGCTGGGTGCATATCCCTCAGTCTTTCCAGACTATCATTTTTAATGCTGCACTGTTCCTAGAAAATTTCCCCGAATGTTTGATCTCAAGCTTGTATCCCTTTTACTGTGTTTGCCAAGGACACAAAGAAATTCATTTTTCTCTTTCTTTTCACAGCAACCTATTACACATGTAAAAATTCTTAACAGGTCTATTTTTCAGATTAAGCAATCCCATTTATGTCAGGCAATAGTTGCATATTATGCAACATGGTCACAACTCTCATAATTTCTGGTGCTCCCACCTGAGCTATCTGTGATGGGTACTTGTATTCCTTGCAGTCCTGTGGCCAAAAATTGTCTAGGTCCTTGGTTGAAGCCTTAGCTGTTCTGCAGAGAGTACCAAGAGGATTTCATCTGTCTTATAGACTATGCATGCTTCTGTTAATGCAGTCTGATATGATGCTAGTTTTGTCCACAAAGTCATGATGTTTAAATTTTCCTGACTAATTGTCCTCATCTTTCTCTGTAATATAATAGCTGAAGTATTTGTATTCCCATGTTTTAACTCAGACAAAATAGATATCTTATGTTTTGCATTGGCTTCTCCTGGAAATCACTCCAAGTTGTTATGAGTTCAGAGGCCAAATCACATTATTAAAATGTTAGCTGACCTTGTCTGTGTTATATTTGTTTGCACTTGTTCCCACACTGTAAAGTTATGACCACTGTGCATGCCTACAGACGGCAGTAATGGTAAATTCAGCTGACTAGAATAGCTGTTGCAGTAACATTCTTCGGTAATATGGATGATTTCTGGGTGGTGTGAATAACTTCTGAGAGTTCTGAATCTTTTTATTTGCTATTCAGAAATATGCAGTGATGACTTTGAACAAAAAATTTGCAAATTATGAATTATCTTCAATTTCCTTTTTTTTACTTATTCACAAATCAGGCTCATTTGCTTGCCAAATGTCTCAAGGCAGCACTTAAACATTTTTTGTCATATCCCACTGATCTGAGAATGGCCTGGCACACCCAGTACAAACCTTAGAGGATGAGTGTGAGGGAACAGCAGTCCAGGGATGACCCACAGGAAGGATGGAGGAAAGTTGGCATGTACTTAGTGAATCTATGGCATGCAGAGAGTCCTCATGGCATGTACTTAGTGAATCTATCAGCCACTGCCACTGCCCTGGAGTGGGCACTGAAGTGCTGTGGGGCTTGGTACTTGCATTTACCTTCTTTTTAACTTCTTTAATTTAATCCTTCAAAGGTATACAGTCTTCAGTTTGAGCCACAGGCATTATAATTCTTAAATGGATAACAAAACATTTAAAATAGAGTGATTATAAATAAATAGTAACAAGTACAGGGCATAAATAAACAAGATTCCCCAAAAAGTAATTTTAAAAAAATCATTTTGCCACTATAGTTCTTTATGAATATAGGAAATCAGGCATTTCACACAGGGATTTTGACACTGAACATTTTCTATTAATAAATGTGTACTTTTGCCCAAGATGATAGGTGAGCAGTATAACTCAAATTTAAAAAAAATTAAAATGTTTTTTATCTGAAGTTAGACAGAATCTGGGTCTGATTTATCTCAGTGGATAACACTATCATTAGGAAAATGACCCTTTATTCATCTGACATGCAGAAAAAGAATAAATGACACCATGGGTAGTAAAAATGACTTTTTTTTTCAAGATGTGAACTCTCTGTGACACATTATGAATGAGTTTTGAAACACTGACAGATTATAACTGATCGGATTTGCCAAACCTGGAGATTTTCAGTGCAGACTAAGTTTCAGTACTCTAAGATTTTATCTATGTTTGTAATACTCTAAGAATTTATCTATATTTGTATGCAATTCAGCACAATAAAAGCAGACCAGTGGATCAAAGCCCTTGCTGCTGAAGCCTCTGCGTCTGCACCACATGTGGTCCAGGGGCTTTACTTTGGACTAAATTTAGTCTAGGCTGAGTATCACCAGGACACATAAGGTTTGAAGCTGTCCAAAGGCCCAGTCACTACTTTGGACCCATCAGAGGCTGGAGCAGGCTCAGTGCACACCTCCAACAGTGCTTCTTGTGTCCTTTTGTCTCAAGGGAATCCCATGGGCTCACCCTGGAAACGGAACCAGTGTGCACACCATGGAGCTGATCAGGGGTTCCACACCAAAATGCCACTGCTCCAGCACAGCTTGTGACTGGGCACGCAGGGCAGTCAGCTGAATCTGCAGTGAAGCAATCTCAACGTGCTGATTTCAAGTAATTTGAAAAAAAGACACAGTAACAGCCAAATTTTGAAAGATGCTATTTGTTCTGAGGGAATGCATGCTGCTGAAACCTTTCTGCAGATTTCATTTCTAATTTTGCTGCTACTAAAGGGGAGGATCACTGGTCTTAGAGTCTGAAGGCCCCATGATACCCACTGAGGGGGAATCTTCCCGCCAGATTTACCCTGGAACGGTAAACTTTGGAAGACTGACCAAGGAATTCCAAATGTTGGAAGGAGAATGAAGATCATGGAAAAAAGCTGACCTTACAAGCTTCTGACCATGTGTGCGAGACTATAAACTCCTTACAGCCTGGATTCACCCTGGGGGTTCCTGGGAGATCTAACCTTCTTGCTAAGGATCCAGGAGCCACAGTCAAGTCAGATCTGGGGCTCATAAATTATCAGGTTTGCATTGCATGTTGCCTTGAGGTCCTGGGTGTAGAGAGGATTTACCAGTAACCCAGTTGCAAGTCCATGTCACAGTACTGCAGATCTTAGAGTGAAGGAGTCCTTTGTGGGAAGGAAATGTGAAAAACTCTGTGCACTACAGTTCTACAGTTTGGAAAAATCACATTGAATGTAAGAGGTGTCAGTGAAGAGAATCAGGTTGCCATTTTCTAACAAAAATCACCTTTCTGATTTTTATTTTTCTTTAATTTAGAATTTTTAATGTGCTTCTAGAATTATGACAATAGTGAAAAAAAAATTAAACAAAAATCACAGCCAGGCTCTACATCTGAAACTGTTAGTCTGGAATGTTCCTAAAAGGACCCAAATTGTATATTCATACCATCCCTTTGCTACTTTAACTCTCCACCCGCATACAGTATGCCAAGCTGTTTCTGTGTAGTGATGTGTCCCTGCCTGTGCTCTGTATGTCTATATTAATACACACATATATGAGAAACGGCTGTGATGGTTGGAGCCAGGAAAGAGAATATTTGTGCTCTGTGGGGAGGAACTGCTGAGAAATGGTCCAGAAGGTTCTTTACAACACTCGAGTTCAGGAACTGAAATTAGTAAACTGCCATTTATGTAGTAGCAAAATGAATTATTCAATCTGCTGTGTGGACTGAAAGTCTAATTTTAAAAGTCTAGCTTGCCTAAAGAGCCCCATCCAGAACGTTCATTAAATGTGAGGCAGTACCAAGTGTTATCGCCTGGCTGGATGTCTTGGGAGGGGTTGTCTGGTACGAACCACCATGGCTAATTTGTTCCATAAACTGTGAGTAACAGCAGAACAAGAATCTGTTTCCCTGATTTATGAATATTTTAGAAAAGTTGTGGGTCTCCTTCTTATGCCACATTCAGGACCTTTGTTCACGGATACTGCTGGGCTCCAGCAAGGTCAGTATGTGGGGGTGCAGGAGGCAGCTCAGCCCTGGGGGTAGGCCCTCGGATGGACCCTGCAGGCCCATGGAGGAGGTAGAGACCTGCTCCATCCTGGGGCCTTGCTGTGTGCCTGTTCCCAGAGGCCGGGGCAGACACAAGGGCTTGCAAGGTGTCAGCTCATGGCCTGAGGGTGAGAGAGGGTGAAGTGACAAAGCTTCTCCCTCTCTCTTAATGTTTGACTTTGATAAGACAGCGGAGTGCATCTGAGCATCCCTTCTCATGGAAACTTCTCTCTAGCTCAGCATTTCCTTGTAAGAGGATCCACCTCGGTGCATCAGCACTTTTCTGACACAAAAATATTTCCCTGAAAAATTTCTGACTGGCTGGTTACTAGCACGAACATCAGTAATGAGCTCCTCCAAACCAGCAGCCAGCAGATTATGTTTGTGTATGTCAGCCAGAGAAAGGTGTAATTTGTACATTGTGTGGCAGTTTGTCCTCTAGACACTGAATATATGAAGCAGGACTTTATTAGTTAGCAAATCACCCTAGCTTGAAATTAAGGAAAGGTGACTTGTCTTAATGTGCCTTTGTGATATAGGGACCTTTTCTGCCACCTTCATGACATGACTCAGGTTTTTTTTGTGGGAAATGTTGTGCAGCCTACACAGGCTCTTCCCAGGCTAGGATCAGATTCTGCACTGTAAGGAAGAAGTGAAAGAAAACAATAAAATACTGCACAGTACTTTCTGTTACCGTTTGGCTGCATTTTAATATGTAATGCTAATCTGAAATAACTAAAACCAAAATACTGTCATATATCCACAGAATAAAAATACATATTGTCGTTCCATCAGTCAATCAATTTTCTAAGTACGTATATGTACATGTAAGTACGCATTTAGATTATCCAGATGAGTAGCAGGCTCTGAAAGAATTATGAAAACCTTAACTGAAAAACTGCTAAGAATCTGCTGAAGTAAAAGCTACCAGATGCATGTGTGAGTTGCCTCAGTGAGATCAGGTTCAACCATCTTTAGTCTATTTGCTCATGAATAGCAAAGTAAGAAGATTTAAATCTTCATTGTTACTTCACTAAAGTCTAATTAACTTCCCTGCTTCCTCCGAGAAAAACAACTACCCTCAGACAAACACACCCGGATAACATCACCCAATATCCTGAAGAGCTTTGGGGATTTTCAATTATTTCAAAAGTGGTATTGCTTCTCTCTTTCTCTGCTCTCATCCCGCATCATATATCTTAGGCAAACACCGCAGGAAAAAAAAATAAGCAAGATGCCATTCAGAAATGTTTACATGGCTTACCCTGACGAGGCACAGGAGATAATTGTCAGAGATAGACAATGCTGCCTCTGGTCCTTAAGGTGGGTGCTTCTCTTCCATGAAGTGCTGATCCCTCTGCTAAATAGAAAACTCCAGATTTCATTTCTGGCTATCACTTACTGCCTTGTGCCAGCATCTTTCATGCCAATTGCAAGTCCATCTCCATTTGAAGTGAATCAAACTTGGCCCCGATAATACTTGCCTGAAAGCACAGATTGGCGCACTAAACTGTGCAGCTCAACACAAAAGCCATGCTCCTCAAATCTGTTTTCATTGTAACTTACTTTTTGTGCCAGAAAGTATTCACCTGGAAGGCAGCAGTACATGGAAACATTCAAATCAGTCTGCTGCAAGGCATTTATAGCCCGTGTTTAGCATAGGGTAACTCACCAGAGAACGTGACTTCAGACATTGCCATTGCAGCACCTCTTTCCCACTTTCTCTTCCTTCTCATGCCTCATTAAAATAAGTAATTTTTTGAGTTGTCAGTAAGGAAAACCTCACATGTGGTCTTATATTTTACTGCTGATAAGACCTTTGGCTGCCATAGGAAGGGCAAAACTACATTAATGAGCCTAATTTTTTCACATTACAGATACAAAAAATAGTTATTTTGCTCTGTCATGGTTTAACTCCGGCCAGCAGCCAAGCACCACATAGCTGCTCACTCACTCCTCCACCAGCAGGATTGGAGAAAGAATTGAAAAGGTAAAAGTTAGAGAACTCGCATTGAGATAAAGACAGGGAATAGGGAAAGCAAAAACCACACATACAAGCCAAACAAATCAATTCACTGCTTCCCTTGGGCAGGCAGATGTTCAGCCATCTCCAGGAGAGCAGGGCCTCATCACATGTAATGGTGACTTGGGAAGACAAACACCATCATTACAAACATCCCCCCTTTCTCCTTCCCCCACACTGAGCACGACGTCATCTAGTATGGAATATCCCTTTGGTTAGTTTGGGTCATCTGTCCCAGCTCCTCCCAACATCTCATGTACCCCCAACTTCCTCACCAGCATGGCAGTGAGAAAAGCAGAAAAGGCCTCAGCTCTGTTTAAGCCCTGCTGAGCAGCAACAAAACCATCTCTATATTATCAACCCTGTGTTCAACACTAGTCCACCATATAACCTCATACTAGCCACTGTGAAGAAAACGAACTCTGTCCAAGACAAAACCAACACTTGGTCTTAGTGTTGACTGAAACTTTACCATAAAAGTAGTTCTTCAAAGAGAAAATAGCTCAGAAAGCAGTATTTGCTTTTTGATAATTTGCAGAGGTAAAATTCAGGGCTTTTAAAGAAATAAAAATTCCACCCTGTCACATAATCTTGACCCCTTTGCAGTTCCAGCAGGGTTGGGCTACAGTTTCATTGTTACTCCTCTTTCACACTGCACAGCCATTATTAAAAAATAGAAGCAACTAAACTTTCACTTCAACAAGTTGGACATGACCGCACACCTGCTTATTCTGGGATTTTACAGAATCTATGTCTTAAGTTCCATCATGTTAGGCAAGGCCTAAACCCGACACATAGATACCTATTGGCTGCAAAATCGATCCTCATGACTGTTGCACAAAACGCGGGTTGGGGTCAAAGCGCCTGCAGCTGACAGAAGGAATTTGGTGTGCTGAGAGTACAGCTGGTGAGCTGCATCCCTCAGGAGACCTGTGCTGTGACCCTCTCCCATGGCAAAACCTGTTGACCACATTTGCATCCCTGCTGCCACTGTGTTTCTGCTTCAGCATCATAGACTTTTGCCTGCTCCAATTTTCTGATGTAATTCCACGTGGAGCAAAGCGGTAAGCCAGACCGCAAGAGTGAGCTATATTGAAGCACTTATTTTTTAATTTTTTTTTTTCCAAAGAGAGGTCATCGTAAAAGTCCCACTTACTGTAAAGCCCACAGACAGTTGCAAGAGAGCAACTGAAAACAAATTGCAGTGCTGGGGTAGGAGTGACAGATGGGGGAGGAATTTCCTCAGCCATCTGTGATGCCATGATGATTTTTTTGCTTTTTCATGTACCCCTCTCATATACCCTTCCACATACCCTTTTACACAGCTTTGCATGTATCCTTAGTGCTTTTTAGCCCACATACTTGTAATTCCTCAAGTCTGATAACTAGCTTGGACCCAAAGTTCCGTTAAGCCAGGACACTAAACATCTTGAAAACCTCGAAGTTGGGTCAGAAAGCCCCAGACACCAAGGTCCTCTCCAGAACACGTTCTGTAAACCAAGATAGGCCCATCCAGGGGGAACATTCCTCAGGACGGGGGCTTCTCTTGAGCCTCTCATTGGGGAATCTTTGATAGATATGCTAATTTGCAAGGTCTATAACTGTATACGAGAATTATCGTGTGCGTGCATCTTGGGTGTGCATCTTGGGTGTGCATCTTGGGGGGGAGTGCATCTTTCGGGTGTGCACTTTCGGTGTGCATTCGGGGGTGCTTTCTGCCTGGATGTGGTGCACCAGAGGATCCTTGAATAAATACCGAGGTAAAACCCTTTTTCCCTCTAACTGTGTTTGGCTTTTAATTCTAAGCCTAGGATAAGGCATCATCTGCACCACCAAATTAAACAAAAAACTATACAAACCTGCAGCCTCAGGCACTTCTCAATCTGAACGTTTCATCACAGTGGCCGTGAAGTAGGAATCAGTGCCAAATCCTCAGCCAGGTGCTCCTGAAAACATGTAGGAACACAAGTTGAGGAACCTTGGGAATTTTCAGGTTCATCAGGAAGATTCCAATAAGTTTCAAAAGTCTCCAGGGTTAGGTAATATCACAGAGAAGCCTTTGATTTCTGTGACATTTACTGGAGATTGGTGCTTAAATTCCATGGGTGGAATGGGGGAGATCTGGACCTTGATTTTTACTAGGCTCCACTGAAATAGATGTCAAACCTTTTCATGGTATCTCTGGAGCAGGATTGCATCCTTCTTGTATTGGAAGGCCACATGCCAGATGCCATATAACACCCTTCTGGTACCTTAAGCACCCTTTTGACAGGTTTAAAGATTCCAGCTATAATTCCTAATATCTCCTGGCATCATGGTTTGTTCCGTCTTTCCTTTAATTTTTTGATGGGTTTTTGGTTTGTTTTGATTTGGTTTGGTCATGTTGGTTTGTAGCTTTTTTTTTTCTCCTGAGAGAGGCAATTCTATGCTTTTCTAGCAGAAGCAGAAGATTTCGTGATGTGGGCTGATATTTAGAAAAAAACTTAAAGTTATCATATGAGACCCTTTTTTTCCCCCTGCATTTTTCCAAGAGGTTCTTCATGCTGGTGTTTCTATTTGGTTTCAGATATTTTCTATTAAAATATCTTTTGCAAAGGGTTATTTCTGTTGAAGCACGTATTGAAATATTGTGATCACTGACATCCTTCCTTCCTACTGAAATCTACCTAAACTTTGCCAATGTCTTTAATGGAAACCACTGATTTCCACTTCTGACTGCATGAGTTGACTAGCCTTTCTCTGTAGCTTATTTTTGCCTGTAATAGTAATGCCAAACTTGGCTTTGACATTTCACAAAAGTCTGGAGAATGCCACCGAAGTGCTGCTCATTTCTTTTCCAGAAAAACGAGCCCCAAAAAAGTCTTCATGCTCACAGCAGCCTCTTGTGCATTTCACACCTCTCGGTTTCTGTGTTTCTGTCTGGTGGTGGGATGGTTTCCCTGCAGAACTTTCTTCCTCCTCTGCCTTCAAAAACTGTTATTTCTTGTTAGTGGCATTTCATCTATGTTTTTAATTCCTGTCTTTCTAATCCTTTTACCCTTGCTGGACTCAAAGCACAGACATGTCTATAAAGATAAGATTTTCAAAACATGAGTTACACAAAGAGAACATTTTTGAAAGTCTAATTCTTGTGTTTCATGATTAAATGAGCTCTGAACTCTTTTGAGGACATGGGTAATTACATTGGTAGGTAAACACTGAGTGCCTTTCAGAACTTGGAGAAAGACTGGAATAGAGAAAAAGAAATGAGACTTTCTACATGAAAAAATTTCTGTTCGTTGATCCTGGTCTCTACTTTTCAGTAGCTGGGAGTAAAAAGAAAAAGGATAAAAACAACTCAGAAAGAGAAGACCAGTCAGGAAATTATCATCCAGCTCATGAATGTGAATCCTGTGCAACACACTGAGTCACATTTGTCTTGATATCCTCAATTTTCCAAACACCATACCTTTATGAAGGAGTAACTTTAGTAAGTATGGATTAGCACATGTAATGAAGATCAGAGATAATTAATCATATCATTATTGAGTACCATGTATAATGCTTGATGCATTATGCAGGTAGAGATAGATTTTTAAGGCCAAAGGTGTCACTATAATTATGTAGTCTGACCTGCTTGACTCAGTCAATACAGTCTCACCCAGTAGCTCCTTTAGCACCAATGCCTGCTTGAACTGCAGTCTGTCTTTCAGAGAAGCCTCCAATCTGAAAGGGAAATCTTCACGTGATGGGCAGTCTACCTCATCCCAGCAAAAACATCTTCCAGTTTCAGAAGGTTAAGGCAAATGGAAAAGAAATTTGTGTTGAAAAAATAGAATGGCAATGGATTTCTTTTTAAAACAACACTGAACACTAAACTTCTAACTTGTGAAACTTTCAGAAAAGTTTCATCTCACTGGATTTTGTTCAGCAATCCTGAATTATTTCCTACGTATCATGTAGAGAAAAAATTAATAAAAAGTTATTCTGACTGTCCTTTTTGTCAGAGTTTTTAAGACTGCTTTTAAGACAACTTCTAAGGTCAGGGTTTTTTTTAAATGTAATTTTACCCTCACAAGACAGAAAATATTTTTTGAGAACTCTAGTTCTAGCCATTATTAGTAGAAACACAGAATCGCAGAATAATACCTTTTAGTAGGGACCTAAGGAAATTATCTACAATCAACTGATGTCATTAAAGAAAAAAAGTAACAAACCCCTTGTTCCCTTAGAATACAAATATACTTCCTCGCTGAAGACATATTTCTTTTCATGTTTGTCTGCTATCGTGCCTTCAAATTCAGAAGGTCGGAGTGGTTGTGGGATTACTTATGGAAATATAGGTTTTGAATCACTACATTAAAATTTGGGCCTTTCAGTGAGGTGAATTGTGGGAAACAATGAGAAATGGTCAGCTCATCCTCTCTGTCTCATATCTGAAGATAAAGGCTCTTGCAGAAGGCCGTGCAGAGAAACAACTGACCTATGGCTTCCAAATAGCTACAGTCTGCTGTCCTTGTAATGCAGGTGTCTACAGCCCCAGTTTTGATGGGAGGAATCTTGTCTACATCTATAGTTTTTCTCCTGGAGCTGCAATAATCTCACAAATTTGTGATCCAAGTGAAAGTTTGAGGAATGAATGGAGGAGACCCATGAGAATTTCCCCGTGATGGAAAATTTCCTGATGGTCAGGAAAATTCCGTTTTTAAATCTCATATTTGAAAATCCACTTTTAAGATTTCTTTCAACTCTCCAACCAGACATCAGCTGAAATGTCTCTTGAACCATCTTAGATGTGAACAATCAGTTCAATGGTAAGTTTCCCTCAAAAGTGTTATGATTCTACATGCACAGTATTTAAGTTGGTACATTCAAATAGCTAGTTTTTCACACATGCAAGCAAGAAAGTTATTGGAGACGTCTATCTTCAGCTCAGTAAAGTTATTGCAAAAGATTATGTCATTGCATGTGTGAGCATTGATGTGGCTTCCCAGCTGCATTTTGGGCAGCTGCTTTTGGTTGACAGTGAGTATTATAACATTGGCTTTATTAAAAGTGGTGTTCACTCTCTACTCACAGAAGTATATATACATATAATACCTTCTATCCAAGTATTCATTAAGCATAAATGGTTAAGCTTTGTTTTTCTTCTTGAGATAAATATCCCTGCTTCAGAAAGGGGTAAATGAAACTCATTAGGATTAACTGCAAAATTTAAGCAGTGTCTCAAAAAGACAGACAGGATTTTTCTAACCAAATATCAGAGATACAATCACCTCTTGGTGTTGAGTCATCACGTCCCCCTCTCAATATACATATACAGATTAAATAAAATTGTGTGTAATTAAAAAACACCTATTTTTTCCATAGTTAAGATATAAAACTTAGATAATTTTATTTATATATCAATGTTCAGTCAAATAAACCCCTCAGAAAAGACAGAATTTAAGTTTCCTGGATTCTTGAAAAATGCAATACCCACTGTGTCATTTTACATTTTAGAGTCAAACATTTCCTGATGGTTACTTAGAGGCTTTTAAAAATTCAGCCAGATCACTTCCAGATGCCCTGGCACTCCTCTCCTCTGTGCTTCCTATGCATACCATGTAGAAGGCTTTAAGGTTTTCAGCTGTTTTCTACAATTCTGCCAGTACTGCTTGAAATACTCTCTGCTTTTTCTTTTTGCTTATTCCTTTAGTGTGCTGTCTTCATGTATGAGGAAGATGAGGAGTTGCAAGGCAGAACATTTCTCTGTAGCTGCTCTTTGGGCAGCTCCTCAGTGAGGTGCCAGTCATGTGAGAGCACTGCAAACCCCACACTCCCCCTCTCTTGCTGAAGCTTCTGTCCTGTTGATGAAGTGACTCCAGGCCTGGCAAAAGCCTCAACCTCCAATATATAACTGTGCATTACCATGGAGGTAAAAAAAATATCTCTAGAATGCTGCTTACACATTTCAAAACTGATGTTATTTACTATTGCCTTTTTCCATCCTTCAGTTTCTGATATACTGAATTTCATGATAAGATTGAAACTTGCCTTTCAGAAACAGTGTGTACCTTATTTGCTGCATCTGAAAAGCAGGTGTACTCAAGCCAATCTGAATATTTTGAGCAAATCCATGCTTTGAAATGCAAATGAATTTGCAATGTCTGCATAGTTTGAGATAAAGCAGTTAACAATGAATTAATCTTTGCTTTATGCAGCTCATTATCAAGAGACTATGACCAGGCCAATAATGTATTTGGAACATAATAGGGTCTTGCCAAACAGGTAGAGACTTATTCAAACTGAGCACTTACAGTTGCAGTGACTCTCGTTTTTGAGGACTGCATAAAATAAGACAATAAGCCTCATATAATTTTTTTGTTTGCCTCAAAAGCTGGTGCCTAGGTACAGTCTAGCCTTATTCCAGAACCAAAGTCTCCTGGATGGTACTAAAACATTGTCATATGAGGAATTTAGAATAAATTTAGTCTTAAATCAGAAAAGGCTGCATTTCAGGAGAGGTGGCATTTTAAATTTAAAAGATGGTTCCAAAACCACGCTATTTTCATGAGAAGTTCACGTGCTTGGAAAATCTAAATCACTGATGATAAACACATCAGAAATATTCTCTAAATGTGCAGTTTGAATCTTTCTTTCCACCAGGTAATGTAGTTGGCTCGGGTTGAGATTCCTGTGCCTGATGAAACCAGGGTGATGTAATGACTGCAATGGACTTGCCATGGCAGTCAGTGTGAATGATGGCAGAAACAGGCCTCCAGTGCAAAATTAGTAGCTCACCAGTACAATGATACTGTGCAGTACATCTAAACAGAAATTGTGGCCAGTGGTCTTCAGCCATGCTGCTCTGTCTCTTGGGACTCTGTAGAGGAAGGGATAGAGCTGAGCACCTTTAGCACTCCTGTGTGCACAGGACACAGCACCGCTGAGAGGCAAAGCCTTATTGTGCAAACCTGGAAAGGACTTGCTGAGCTTGACTCTGTGGGAAGAGGGAAAAAGACGGTGTGTAGGAAACTGATTGCAGGTGACCCCTTTGTAGCCCCACTCCCCCTGGGGCTCTGGGCATGACCTCTCTCCTAGCCCTGAGCCTTCCTGAGGGCTGGGTTGAGCCTTAGCCATTCACCCCCACTCTGCTGTAGATGAAAAAGGTCTCAGAGAAGAACTTAACTGCAGGCTAGAACTTCCCCTGGCTGAAATTTATAATAGAAATGCACCCCTTCTACCATTCAGACATGTCATGGTTCAGTTAAGAGAGAACAGTCTAGACAGCCGAGGGAAAACTTTCTGAGTAGCTTGCTGGAAATGAAACTGTTTCTAACTTATTTGGTTTTGGTGGTTTTTTAACAATATAATGCTGTTATACCTCCCCATAACTCTGTCACAACTTTGTAAGGCACTGTCATAAGTGAGGAGCTTGTTCGTTAGATTCTTTTTTATATTCTGGAGTTAGCTACTCAGTGGTGAGATGCTGTACAATTATTTACTTGAATATAGTAGTTTCTTCCCATTAGTGCAGATTTTTTTGCTCGGTATGTTTTGATGACTTATATTCATGATCTGCAGACTGCTGAAATGGAGGACTTCAGTTTCGCCTGTCTCTAATCAGTGTAGTACATAATAACAGATGGCAACATTCCCAAACTGCCTGGTCAACAAATGGTATGAGATAGATATTTCAATAATTTCATCATCCTGATTAATATTAATTATTATTATCAAGAGCTAAGAATGAGTCTTCATATGATATAAACCTCTTGACCTACATTTTTGGGATTGCTAGCAATTCTGGTTGCCTCCATTTCTGAGCCTACAGAGAACAGACTGTAAAGACTCCTGAGTTTCAAACCAAACTGAGCAATATGTATTTGAAGATTAGGCTGCTTTAACGGATATTATGTTAGTCTAGAAAAATAATTAATTGCTTTTTAACATCAGCTCTTTTTACGTAGTTTGCCTTTTGTTCAGCTCAGGTATTGGTACTTTTTCCTTATGGCTGATAGAGATGAAATATAAAATAAAAATTTGCATTATGTTTCAGAAGAGCAAATTTGTCCATGCTTCTATCACGACATACCTGAACTAGTTATGCTTAAAATCAAGGGGATCATTTCCCCACTGTCTGAAGACACAACCAAGCAGAGCAGCAGTGACAGACGAGAGGGAACACTTCCTCTCTGTGCTGACTTTTTTATTTTACTACAGTAATACACTGTATTGCTGACCTGAAGAGACTTTGGGGGTCCAAAGGTTATTGGACTGCAATCAGTATTGGATTTGAGGTCTCCTTCCAGCTATGAAATCAGGATTCAATAAAAGCTGAGCTGAGACCAGGTCTCTACTACAGTCTCATGGTCTGGCAGAGCAATTATTCTCGTTTAAACTGCAAAGCACTCTCCTATTCTAATATTGATACATTTTGTGAAAGACAGAGTTTGCACATTTTCTTTGTTCAGAATAACCTTTAAAATATAAAACAAATGAATGACTTTAAAAAATATTCTCATTCATGAGCTACTTCTCAAATCATTATCTTGCTGCCTGACACTACTAATGAGACCCAACATTCAATTTTTTTCAAGGTCTTGAACAGTGTCCTCATGTACCCCAGAAGGAAATAATCTCTTGTTTAAAAATTAATAAAGAAAAATTACCTTAACTTTTACAAGTGCTGTGTCAAAGTCATTATCTATCTTTCAAGAATTTTAAGCAAATCTTTTTAAATTTTATTTTAACAAGTTTTCACCACTGATGATAGTAGAAGGAAAGCAGTTATATCAATGCAAGGAAAAAAGTGCTCAACCATGCTTCAAAAGCATTTTAAACCAAGGTTGCTATCAATATTTCTTAAGGATTCTATATTTTCATGTAACAGGCTGAGACAAGTAAGAACAGGTGGCATAGCTGGCTGTAAACAGCTGTTTGTGACTAAAAAGCTTAACGGACACTGACTACGCTGAATGTAAAAATTGAGCAAGGTGCTGGAAAACTTCAGGCATAATTCATTTCCTGAAGACTTATAATTAAGACAGTCTACCAAATTAAGGAAGTCATGGAGCTGCTGTGAATGTTACATTAGGAATCATTCATGTTGGTCTTCTTACATATACATATAAGCAAAAGGAATAGGACTACCCAAATACTCTAATTTTTTTGTCTAATTTTTCTGCTGCAAATTTGCTTGACTTAAATGCTCTATCATTTTTCCCTGATTAAACTGTCTTTTAGAATTTATCGTCTTCTTCCCATGAAGATTCATTTGCAATAAAATCAACCCACCCTGAGTCTTTCAATAAGCTACTCAGAACCACGGGTCTTGCAGAGCAGATGTCTCTGTTTGAATTCCTTGTTCTCATTGTTATTAATTATTCCACTAATCTTTGTGGAAAACTTTCTCACTAGTATCTGTATATTTAGAATCACTGGCAAAGTTGTTCTGTAAAACCAGGTTTGACACTGATCCTGGTGGAACTCTTCCACTTAGCTCTCTCTGATGATGGGTTGCCATAGAGAGCTACTTTTTCAAATGCTATAGAATAGAATCATTGATCATTAGAGCTGGAAAAGTCCTCCAAGATTATCAAGTCCAACCTTTGAACGAACACCAGCTTGTCAACTAAACCATAGCACTAAGTGTCGTGTCCAGTTGTTTCTTGAACATTTTCGGGGCTGGTGACTTCACCACCACCCTGGGCAGCAAGCTCCAATGCTTAACTACTCTTTCAGTGAAGAAATTCTTCCTGATGTCCAACATGCTGCCCTGGCGCAGCTTAAGGCCATTTCCTCTTGTCCTGTCACTGTTGCCTGGGAGAAGAGACAGACCCCCACCTGGCTACAACCTCCTTTCAGGTAATTGTAGAGAGCAATAAGGTCACCCCCGAGCCTCCTTTTCTCCAGGCTAAATACTTTCAGCTCCATCAGCCACTCTTCACAGGGCTCATGCTCCAGACCCTTCACCAGCTCTGTTGCCCTTCTCTGGACTTGCTCCAGCCCCTCAATGTCTTTCTTGTAGTGAGAGACCCAGAACTGAACACAGGACTTGAGGTGTAGCCTCACTGGTGCTGAGTACAGGGGGACAATCACTGTCCTGGTCCTGCTGGCCACACTATTGCTGATACAGACAAGGATGACATTGGCCTTCTTGGACACATGCTGGCTCATATTGAACTGACTGTCAACCAGCACGTCCAGGTCCTTTTCCACTGAGCAGCTTTCCAGCCACTCTGCTCCCAGCCTGGAGCACTGTCTGGGGTTGTTGTGACCCAAGGGCCAGAGCCGGCTCCTGGCCTTGTTGAACCTCACACAGATGGTCTCAGCCCATCAGTCCAGCCTGTTCAGACAGAATGTCAATTGGTTGATGTCCAGTTGACACTGAGTGTCCACCAATTATGAATTAATTTCCATGTGCCTTCTTGAAATAATTCAATACTTTATTCCTTTTACCCCAGGAAGTAAAAATGCTGGCATAACTCTAAGCATGTTGCATCTATATAGGTTCTTTGTCAATCAAACTTGAAATCTCATCAAAAAATGATTTCAGGTTTTTATGACAAGATCTATTTTCTATTAGATCTTGTTGTCTGGCATTAAATATATTCTGATCCTTTTATTCTTTTTTAACTGAATTCCATACAACCCTTTCTATTATTCTCCTCTCACTGGTATCAGAAAACAGACTAATAGACACCTGAGCTATCCTGCTTGCTGTCTTTGATAAAATACTGGGTTTTGTTCTTTTTATGAGAAATGTTCTGATATTTCTTCATTGACTCTCTTGCCAATTTTTCCTTCAATTTCAAGCTATTTAAACTCACTTTCTCTTTCCTAAACATTTGGTTGAAATCTGTTCAGCAATACAAACCAAAATGTAGTAAAGAAATATTACATCAGATGTGGCAAAAAAGCCACAAGAACTTGCAAACACTGCTTGACTTGCAAAGCAAAACACAAGGTGTCAAGGTTGACCTGTATCGCCAGCAAACACTAAAAAAACTCTTGGCAACACAGGCCTATTTTCTCACTTCGTAATGAAATCCCCAAAAAGGTCAATTTTGTACTGCCTAGCTTCATTGCAAATGCTTCACACAACTCTACTGTTAATCCTCTGCATGTTATATCCATACTGCAAAGGATTTTCCAGATTATAGACGGTGACCTCCATCAAGCCTCCAATTCTGAAAATAGGAAATCCATTTAGATCTGGTCTACATGAAGAAATTTGCTATTACAGTAGCTTTATTAGAGAATAATTGTTAAGTTCACAATGCAGAGCAGAATAAAAATTATTTTTCCTCCAGAAGACAGTCCTGTCCAAGAGTAGTAGGGGTGGGGCTTCCCTACAAGAGCAGAGGCACCAAGAGCCTGGCAGGACAGTGAGGTTAACTGGGTAGGGTATTCATTGACTTAGACCCCATCTCAGAGCCCTCAAACAAGGTGAGCAGAACAGGGTTATCGCAGTAACTCTGGTCAGCTGAGAGCCCGGTGATGTCCAGGCAAATCCGTAGCAGCAGAACTTAGTAGCTAGCAGACATTCTTGCAGTACTTCTGCCATGCTTTCAGTGAAGGTGTCTCAGTGGAGAAAAAGATTCTGTAGGCCAGTGTCTGTAGTTGTCTAGTGCAAGAAGTATTTAATGTGCTATGTCTAACTCTTGCTTGTATAATGTGTTGCCATGTCACTGGATTTCGGCGAGGCAACAAACTCTGTACCAGAGTCCTGAGCATCTCACCTCATAGTTTGCTGTAACTAATGTTATGAAGGAAAGTCTCGGTTGGGGCTGTGAAATTTTACCAAATTTTAAAAATCTGTTTTCTTTTCTTAAGCATTCTCAGAAGCTCTGCTTTCAGGTGAAACAGAAATGCTTCCATCAACAGGTTAAAAGCTCTTCCTTCTTTTTCACTGGATGAAGATTAAAATTTCAGGAAAATAACTCTTTGCTGAAAAAAACCATTGTGAGCAATCCAATTGTAAGAACTTAGTTACCACTTGTCAACTGAGATGCTGTAATGGCTCATCTGCATGTTTCTCCTTCTTGCAAAAATAAAGAGAGACCAAGCAGGAGGTTTATGCCAATAGATTTTATTTTACAACTGCAACAGGCACAAGGCAAGCAGCTCACATAGACTCATACACTGTGGATGTCTGATAAGCAATAATTTGCCAGCTGTGACAATTGAATTGCTTGTAATTGTAAGAATATATGCTATTATATTCTTTTAATTTTATCAGTGTATTGTAGTAGTATACTTGTTGCAGGCTCAGGAGACTTTGAGAAAATCTAATTATTCAAAAGCTTCTAAATATGAGGGTGCAAAAGTGCTTTGATGCTACTCCTGGATTCACATTTTACTGTGGTTAAAGTTCTCATAAGCAGATAGTTCACTAACTTAAGATTCAGGGACATGTGGTAAAGATTTATGGTTCCAAACTCAGGTGACTTCTTGAAGAAGTGGTGTTTTCTTGTGTCAATAGTAAATATTTTTAAGAAGTAGAGTAGCTTTAACTCCATCAACCTTGGGTCGTCTGATTCAACGGCAGTGACTTTTTAAACGCTTTTAGTAAGAAGATACACAAACACCTACTGAAGTCCTTCAAAAAGGCTCTAAATGCATATGAATTGTCCATTTGACTTCAACAGGGTCCTGTAATGCTTAAATGGACTAGATATAGGCTGCCTTGCTTGCTTGCTTGCTTAGTGCCAAAATCTTTAAATTTGAGTCTCAAGGTGAGAACTTCTAAACACCAATGAAGCAACATTGCATCAGGTTGCTTTTATGGTTCATGTAGCTCCATGCAAGAGGAGCAGGACACTCTAGCAGCAGGCTGATCAGTGAAGAACAGAAGCTGTTTCTGGAAAACAAATGTTTTGCACTTGTTTCTACTGGGACACTAAGAGTCAATAGCTTTGTTTCCTCATTCCACTGAGAATTCAGGTACAGTCTGTCACATTTAAAAAATGTCATACAGTTTGTCATTCCCAAACAGCACCCACTTGCATCTGCCTTTTTTTTTTTCCTTTTTTTTCCTACTTGAAAAATCTAGAGCTATTATAATACAATAATAGTGTTTCTAATGATATTGTTCCTGGCTGTAATAGATAAGTGGTGAGCTAACCAGTTTAAAACAGCTGTGTTGTATCGCTGACGCTGTCAAGTCTGATTCTTACAGCTTAAATATACTTGTCTTTCTTGTTGCATACATATATATACATACCCACAAACATATATGAGTCAATATATAGGGAGATACCATGCTCTGTACATCTTTATCAAACATACATTACATAGGCACATAAAGTGAAATATATGTGTGATGAACAGATATATTCCTTCTACACACACAGAGCTTCACTGATAGAGCAATAATGTTAATAAGATCTTACCTCATCACCAGTACAAACTCACAAATAAATAATCACTTAAAACATTCCCAACTCATTCGTTCTCTGCTTATCCTTTGTTCTTTCTTTTCTCTTTCACTGCCAGTATGTCACCTACCTGTATTTGGCTTGACCCCACCTCAAAAGTCTTGCCCTCATGACTATGAAAGACAGAAGGATGATATTCATATTCTTAATTTTTTTTACTAATATGGGCTATGGACAATTCTCAATTTTCAATATCAGTGCCTCTTTTCCAGTGAAGATAGTAAGAGCTAAGTGGTTTGTAAGAGCTAAATTGTCTGACTTTGCTTAACGTGATTCTTCCACCAGGGTGTCTATTAGCAGCACCATAGCCAGACATACACCTGTAAAACTAACAAAGTTGTGATTATAAGTCCATGTCACATCACACTAGCTTTCCATCTTGAGCTTTGTGTTTTTTTCTTTTTTGTTTTGGTTTTTTTTGGCTGTTTTTTTTTGTTGTTGTTATTTTTGTTGTTGTTGTTGGGGGAGTTGTTTTTTTTGTTTGGTTGGGTTTTGGTGATTTGGTTTTTGTTGGTTGGTTGGACAGTCGGTCGGTCGGTCAGTTGGTTGGTTGGTTGGTTAGTTGGTTGGTTGGTTGGTTTTTCAGGTTTTTTGGGATTTTTTGGTTTTAGTTTGTTTTTTTGGTTTTTTTGTTTGGGTTTTTTTTGACTGTGTAAGAATGTATAGCTGTATAAATACCTCTACATCAATGAAGTAAAGCAAAAAGAAGCATCAGTAAAATATTAAGTCTTCATACATCTGCCTAATAAATTGTTCACATAAAACCAAACATAGTTTCAGAATCTGACTATTTTCTTTGACAAAGGAACACCATTTTTACTTGAATATGGATTTTAAACTTGTTTGAGACTTCCTGGAGTCTAACACAGCCTGGAAAGTGTCCTCGTAACAGAGGAACTCAGGTTCTTTGGAAAGCATATAATGTAGCTTCTGCCTCTCTCACAGTAACCAGCATATAGCACTAATTCTGCTAAGAAACAAGAGGGTATTACTGCCTAAGCTTTGCTGAATCTCATTTCTATGATTTCTTCATAGGATAACGCTATTTTAAAATCTCTGACATAGATCATATATTCACTTTTTTCTTTTCCTGTATTAAATAAATACACTGATACAGAGCACTGTGCTCTACTCCAAGCAGTAATCTGTGAAAGCAACTGCATCCATATTGTTATTAACAAGTCCTACAATTTCTAATCATTATGCATTTGTAGTGACTGAATGTTGAGAGGAAGGCATAACATAAGTTAGTACCCATAGAAAAGAAGTTTAATGGATACAAGGGATACCCCCTCCATGTGCAAGGGGTCTCAGAACAAGCAGAGAGACCAGCTTATTCCCTTAGTGTTTGCATCTCACTCTGATGAACAGAAACTATGAGTTAGCTGAGTTTTTTTATAAGTATTATGTTAAGTAACACACACATGTATGCAAGCTGATGGAAAGCAGACTAGGCCTACTGGTCTTGTTCTCCAAGGAAGATGAAGCAGTTACATCAGCCAAAGGTTTTCATGTACAAAATATTAAACCCACATAGACATTGTAGGCTACTCAGAATTCCAGTGAAACATCCACTTGGGAGTATACACCACACTGAGGGCAAAGAAACCTTAAGTAGGGATATAAATATTTTTTTAATCTAAGCAAAATATTTCCTAAGCAAGGGACTTCTTGAGTTAATACTTTACTATAAATACTCTGTCTCTGAAATCTTTGTTTTCCTCCTTGTATCATCTCCCTCCAGCCCTGCTCCTGAAACAGTCAGCAGCACAGGCTGCAGCACATCTGAACTTCTGCACTTCCTTTTAATAAGGACAGATATGCAGGGAACCAGAGACTGAGTAATCAGTTTACCCAGCTAGAGACAGGCACTCTTCTCATCCGAGAAAAGCATGCTATTTGCTGAGGTAGATATGGTATATAACTGCTAACATTATTTTAGGCACAATTTTTCTACTTCCTTGATGTTTCTATTTCTCATCTATTTCACATAAAAAAGTACCACATTTACAGTAGTAAGGATTACACCCTACTTTGGAATATTTTTTACGTACTGTACTTCTCAATATTTTAAAATTATGTAGTCTGACTTCCATGTAAAGATCACCAATGCTGAGTCACCTTGACTTGGAAGCAGCATTTTAAACAATTTTCCAAGCCCAATAATGAAACAAATACACAAATATTGCATTACTTCCAGTAAGGATTTCATAATGGCCTGCTCCATGAGAAAGTGATTTAGGCAATTTGAGTTCACTAGCTCTATTTATGTTGTCTATTTCTTTAATATTGAAAGAAAAATGCATGGTGTAGAAGTCTATCTTTACACCAAGAGTCAAGCCCCAGGCATTCCTTAGAGACTTTTTCTGGTATCTTGAGAAGACAGCACAGAAGGGTGTATCCGTGGCAGCAATTTGAAATTTGCACCCTCTGGCAGATCTCTTTCCATCCACCCACACTGGAATCATCATTTCCCAAAGTAGACATGCCATCGTATGAAGTATGATAAAGACACAGCAGCAAGACCAACAGCAGGGGTGGAGAGTGGGGGAAGACGAGAGAGAAAGAAAACCCACACAACATCCTCTGCCAGTCACCATAAGAAATGTTGTCTGGGAAATCAATTGCTCAAATGCCACAAATGTTCATTGCTCGGTATTAAGGTGTGGTCTGAGCTATTTCTTATAAAAAGAACAGCAGCATAGTCTGCTCTCGGATAAGCTAATGCATATTCTTTGGTGGCAGGAAATTTGAGCTTGGATTTCTCTTGGTTTATATTGACAAAGGCCAAGCTTATAAAAGCAGGAAATTACATATGAGGACATTATACTTCTGTTTTCACATCTTGCCAAAGACTGAAAAGTCAAACTTCGTCTGAGTTTCTGGAGCTCAGTTTACCAACCCTTGAAATGTCACCATATCAACTTATTTCTACATCATAAAATGGACAAAGCTTGAGATACCCAGATGGAGAGCGCTGCAGAGCTGAGAAGTTATTTTCTGAAATTCCAGTGGCAGCTGTAAAAACAAAAAGAGCTTAAATTTTCCAAACTGAAAGTTGTCAACCATTCTAGCCTAATTTTCATTTACTCTCCTTTATCTATACTTTATGTATGGTCAAAGTTGTCTCAAGTAATCTATTTTCTCTCCATGATCTCCATTTTCCCCTATGAGCTAAAAAAAACTTAGTTATGTGTCAAGAACAAGCATTGAAGAGTAATACTGAGGTTTTATCTGCCAAACTGTATCTCCTCACAGGCAAGTACCTGTGTTTACGGTACTTTCACCACAGCGCCGTGGAACCAGCAAAGCTTGCAAGTTGGGATACCAGTATGAAGAGCAGAAGCTGTACTCCTTTAGGTAATTCTAAACACACAAGGTTCATTGAGATTCTAGAATTGGTTCATAGGTGTTAAAATAAAGTAAAATGGAAAGATTTTTGCTTTTGTGAGAATCTGAAAAATAAAAGTTTGAAATTACTTCCATGCTGAATTTTCATTATCTACATCTATTTCCACTTGTTTCATTTAACACAATTTATTTCCATCACATGTATGGAATAAAAAATTGCTCTCTTAGGCCTGCTTATGTGCTTATTTGTGACTGAGGGATGACTTTATTAGGAATTTTTAGAATATTTTGCTTTGATCTGTCTAATCTCCTATTGAGATCAGTCAGAGTTATACACATCCTTAAAAAGAAGCACAGATATAATCCTAGTTTAAAAGTCTGATAACTCATTACTGTGGTTGTCCATGCTTATAACTTCAGGGAAAGAAATAATGATTTGTCATGGACATAGAGGCCACATATCTTTTCAAGAGGCTTCTGGTGACTGCAACTTGCAACTATTGCTGTAAATATAGCACACTAATTTAAGCAGTATGGGTGCTCCTCTGCTGACCCTTACTCTGAGATAGCCTATTAATAACTTTTCTGGCGTTTCCTCCAGGCTCTTGCAATGCAGTGGGTGGACAGCAGGTGGGAAGGGTTTGGGCATGTGGGAATGCAGCCTACTTCCCCAAAGCCCACAGCAACCCAGCCCAGTGCAGCCCAGCACAGCCTGCCAGGACAAAGCCAAGGAGGAGTGACCAAGGCAGCAGCAGGCAGCAACACAGTGATGGGAAGTCCCCTCGCCATGCTGCAGTTGCAGCTGCCCTTGTTGCTTCTAGGAAGCAAGGCTCATTTCTGTAGGTGCATCAAGCATGATTTGGTACCAAATTTGTGAAAGCGCAGGACCTGAGAAGCTATAAAATTAATATGCCAATACAGGCTGAAAAGTTTACTTTCTTAAACTTCCCTCTTCTGTCCCAGAGAAAAGTGGTTGTATGGATCAAATCATAGCCATATTTTGTGTGGTTATGGAGGGTCCTTGCTGAAACTGAATAGTAGAGTTAAAATGTACCTCTGGAAAGCCAAGGAACTGACTCTCCTTAAGGCTTGAGTGACTGACGGGACAGTATAGCAGAATGCACACGGATTAAGTTAAAGTTGTCTTTCTGGCTCTCCAAAATGAGGTTTCTGAAAATAATGAGAGAAGAGACAGCGAGGCAGTGTCATGTTCCCTATTATTCTAGCAAATTTACCAAGCTTTTCTACTTAAAATACAATACCTTGAGTTAATGTGTTACCATGCCAAAGCAGAGGAGTTCAGAGTGGCTGGTAGCATTTCTTGTTCCAGCTCCCTCTTTGGCTCAGCATAGCTGTGAAGATGAAATCTCACTTTTCCAGAGAGCTGTAGCCCATTGCAGCACATTGGGAATGCCTGCCAGTCGCTACCCTTGGCTGGAGGCATGTGTTACAAATGTTCTTGTGTGTGATTTACAGCGGGATGTACAGAGGAGCGTGCAGGAGGGGTGCAGAGGTTCGCTGAACACACGCTTGCTCTTGGAGTCTTCTTTTGTTGGTATTGCCTTTTTTTTCAATGTTTTCATTAATGAGGGAGGGAGAAGGACAAGGAGGTCCTGATCAGACATCTGGAGCCTTGTTTTATGCTCCCACCCAATAAAGAGGGTATATGCTTTAGACAACACAACCAATTATTTACACTAAGAATCAAACAAAAGACATCAGAGAGAGGGAAGGCAAAATTTTAATATGAACAAATACTATAACTTATTTCCGTGTATTTAGGTCATCACTGTACCATTACTGAAAATTAATAATGGTCAGGATGTCTTTCCTGAGATCTCTAATACTTGTTTTACGCAGGTAAGGAAACTAGCTGATGCAAACAATGACGTTTTCCCCCTGAATACTTCTGTTTGCAAGAGTCATAACTATAAATATATTTCACCTCAATGGCTTGCACCAGAAATGCTGGAGGATTCATATGCTCCGGATGGGCTCCCAGCTGGCCAGCTGTGTGATCTTGGGAAGGGCACTTCACATCTGTTTTCTTTCCCTATTTCCTTTGCTTATCTAAGCACTGGTCTCACTATGTAATGGGGTGCCTTCCTTTCGGCCTCCAGTTGTTGAAACAACAAATTTCAGCTTCCTCTCCCCAGTCCCTTGCTTTCATTTTTATCTTTGGTTTCATCTCTAGGAAAATGTGCCTCTTGGCTCCCCAAGGGTGCGTGTTTCTGACTGGAACACCCATGTGAAGCTTGTCACCAGAATGTCTCCTAATGACATGTAAACCTGGTACAAACTTAGGCACCCCAGAATACGGCTCCACCTGGAAGGCCCAGGTGATATCCAACAACACTGCCAGCGGTAGGCCAGCTGGAGCTGTGTACCCTGCGGCTTGTGCAAAGGCTCAGACCTAAAGAGACTCCTTGTAAATCTGCTGCAGATCTCTCACATCCATCATTTCACTGCTTGCAAGTCCAGGGGCATGTACTCTAACCTCAATACTCTGAAGCCACTGAGTTTCATCCTCTTATCCCTATCTCTCATGCCGGAGAACTTGAGTAAGATGAAAGCACTTCAGAGGAACAAGACAGACTAAAGTTTCCATTAATGCCTTGTATCTTTGCAATAGTAAGGAATCCATTAGAGAGCCTGTAGCAAATACCCATCAGTCCTCTCTCTTCAGCATTTCCCACAGGCTGCACATTTTCTTTCAGAAGCTGGATTAATGTGTCCCTGTTTTACAACTGCATTTAAACTAATGGTGAATTCACCATCTTCATGTGAAGCAAAACCAGGTTCTGATCTTTAGTTACTTTCTCTGTTAAGAAATAATTTCTTATTTTGAGATTGAATTTGTTTAACTTCAGCTTCCAATCACTGGACAGTTTCTGACTTACATAAGGAACAGTTTCCAGACACTGGCTGAAAGTTGAGGTTAGATAAATATACATTTGTCAGTAAGGCTGAAATGCCCTGGCCTAATTATTTTCAGCTTACAAACCTAAATACATATATACTGTGACCAAGTTACTTTTCATCCTTCTCTTCATCTAGCCAAATAGGTTTAGTTCATTCACCCATTTATTTTCTAATCTCTAATTTATTTGTCTATCTCTTGCTGAATTCACCATAGTATTTCCAGTGGACACCATATTTGACGACTGATGTGATGCAGTAGCTACAACCTTAAGTGTAATGACCTATTTACACAAAATAATGTTGCATTATTGTAACAGCTTATACCTGGACAGCTTTAAGGTCAATGATTAGCCTTAAAGTGTTTGTAAATACCTACTACAAATTTTAAAACAATTCCCTATGCCTTATCATATGCTTCCCTGTTCTCTCAGCAAGATGCAGGACTGAGTTTGGAGAAACAATTTCAGTTCTTGGGTCTTGAAAGTCTTCTACGAAAGGTTGAACTTTTTTCTACTGTCTGTTAAAGAAAAATTTTAAGGCTATGTATTTTTTTTTTTTGATGCTGGTTTTATGAAAAATCCTGCTACCGAAGTGGTTGTGTGCCACATAGTTTGGTCTTTTCATGGCAGTTGGATTAATGTGCCCAAACGCAACTCTCATAAACTTCTAAAATGGTTCCTTTATATGGTACAGTCCTATAAACAACTCCAGTCGCTCTTTCTTCCTTTGTTTGTAATGGAAGATTAAGTCACTTACAGGTAGGCATGAATAGATTCCTAGAAGTGGCATCAGCCAGACAGTGAGTTTTTGTAGCAGATTTTGGTTTCTAGAGCATTTGGTGCCTTTTTTCATTTGTTTTCTATTTTATAATAGAAATGTAGTAAATGAAGAATTTTACCAGTTAAAGTATCAGTATTGGTACCCTTAATTCATTAGGGGTGAAAGTAAATGCAGACATTAAAAGGAAAGTGGAAATATAGTCCCAAATGTATTATAAATTCTATAGACCAAGCATGAGAGATTAGTTTGGCAAACTCAGTGAATATTTTCAGTGAACATTGCATTTACTGCCTTTCTACACCTTATTCTAATTAGTTAGTGCATGCAACAATTCTGCTAAAACAATATAAGAGAAACAATACCAGTCACTCCATAGGTGAAAAAAAATCCAAGTGGCCTCTGTTACTTTAATTGCACATTTTTTTCTGAATCTCACATCATGGAATATTTGATTATGTGATCGCACCCCTGAAAGATTTAAAAATATTTAGGTGTGCTGGCCTAAAAGTAGAACCAGACCCTAGTTCAGAGCTCTACCTACAGAACTGGGCAACTCTTCTTAACTCCTGAGTAATTTACTGTTTATTAGTAGAACATTTTTTTCATGAACTGAAGATTCTGCTCAGCACAGACTATACTGAGTGGAAATTAGGCTGAAGACTCACTTCATGGTTAGTTTTTCTGCAAATTTTCTCTGTATTCTTCTTCCAGTGCAATTTTTCCTTTTAAATAAGCATCGGTCTTTTGGGTTGAATTCACTGTACCTATCTTTAGTCATCTAAAAATTAGTACCCTAGTCTGAGTTTGAGGTTTAAACTTTTTTTGACACCTTGTTAAATGATTAAAATTAACTTTCAGTGAGGTGAGCAAATACCCACCCTTCAAAGCCACCAGCATAATCTTTTCAAATTGAGGAGTAACTTCAAGGTCTTTTGTCTTCTCTCAGTCTCCACTACTGACATGACTCTCTGAGAGTCAAGTCAGATCCCTGCACACACTAAAAATTCCAGTGACTTGAGAACTGGAAACATCAAAATCTATTCAGAAATAACAAAGGAAAAAATCAGTAGCAGTGAAGCAAACTTGTAATGCAAACACTTAACAGTTCTGCACAGCACAAAATACCAAGTTTCTGATGCCATATGAGCATGTCTTTGAACAGCCAATTCTCCAGCATGTGCTCTCTAGACTGTTTGGGGTAGTATTTGCTGTATAAAGTAAAGATGAATCATGGCAGTGAGTGAATTTATACATGTTGCTATTTAAGAGATAGGGCACTATGAATGTGTTGCTACTTACAAAGTTGGTTCATCAAGTAGTTAAATCATTTCCTTCCCCTTATTTAGTGCCTCTTACACACAAGAGAGCTCTTGCTCCTTCACCTTATCCCCATACAGAACTTATTATGCACACATAGGCCCCTCATTCTCTCCATATGCTCCACAGTGCTTTCCAAGAGAATTATAATAATGTGGTTCCAACTATCATGCCAGTATAATTAACCCCTGGTCTTTTTACTGTATTTTGATACACTTGAAATATTACCTACATTTTAAAATCTGTGCACATTAAACAGGCCCGTCCTACAATCATTTTTCCTTTCAATTTCTCTAGTTCATTTCAAAATAATCACCAACTTATCAATATGCTCAATTTGCAGAGTTAATGGAATCTCCAAGGACTCTCGAGAATCATCCCTTTCATTATTTTTCATCAAATAAATAAATCAAGGCGAGACATCAGAATGTCCTAGCACCTGCCCAGTGTGCCCATGCTGGGGAAGAGGGAGGGAATAAGCTTCTCCTAACACAGCTCTGTAGTTCAAGAGGCTCCTCACTGGGTTTCTGGACACCGCTGCTCATAAATCTCCTGAAACTGAATTTCCTGCTGCTGCTTGCAGTCTGCTCTTTTCTCTGATAATGCACTTCCAGAGTGCCATGATACCTGTCCCCTCCTCAGGTGGATCAGGGGGTCATCCCCACCTTTCACTGCAAGGACTTTAGCAGTGAAAAAGGTCAGTGTTGATTTCTCTTATTTTGCTCAGCTTTTGCTTCCATTGTCACCTCATTCAGTCCTGTACTCTGGTAAATTACGCATCTGCTGGAAGGGTACTCAACGGTGCGTGCTGTTGGCACCTCTCCAAGCGGCAGCTTGATGCCTACCACTAAGCAGCGGTAAGAAAAACGATGGCTCTTTTAATTGCACTAAATAAAGCTCTGCTAAGTGCAGATTTGCTGTGTTAGGATCTCATTTTCTCTTACTGCTTTTTCACAAAGGTTTCCATGCTGATAAAATTGTGTAGTGTAACACAAGGGTTCCCACACAGTGATTAGCAAAAATAGAGTAATAAATTAATTAAAAAAAAAAAGAAGTAAACATATTTCACTAGAGAAAAAAAAGTGAAAAGTAGGGAAAATCCAGTTTAATAACGCCATTGATGAAAGTAATAAATATTTCATTTCTTTAAGTGAACTAAAATTATGCCAGATTTCTTTATTCTAGTTGAAACAGCATTTAAAAGCACGAGTGAAAAAGAGAATTTTAATAGACTGATGTACAAGTAACACACTTCCTGCCCTCGATTTCTCCATTTAATTTAAAACATTATACAATGGGTGTATGTGACAAACAGTGAGAGGGATAAGGGAAAGAGGAAATACATGCAACTTATTGAATGAGTTACGACTTGATCTCCCTCAACTATTAAATAATTCTCACTGGAATAAATGGCATTGATTATTGACTTAGAATAATTCTGAGTAATTACAAAATATACATAGAATAGAGAGCAAGCATTTTGCTGTTGCTTTTCTAAGATTGGCTTTTGGATATTATCTCATTACATTTAGGTGCCATCAAGGAAAATAAAAGTTTCCTTGTCCTTAGAGGTCTGGAAGAAGAATGAGGTTGCCCTTTTGGTCTGACGACACTCTTAAAGAAGGAGATAAAAGGTTTCCCAATATTATTTATTATTTTGTTTTGGAAGGCTCTCTTGCTGGCTTTTCACAACAACATATTGAAAAAACCTCTTTTGAATATAGAATAACTTCTAGTAAAAGTTTGTTGGTTTGGGGGGGTTTTTTGTATTTAAGACAAAACTGCAAAACAAAATCCTTTGCTTTTGAAGGCTTTCATTTTTATAGGTTGTTTGCTATTCTCCTTTTGTGGTGTGCCATTTGTCTTCCATCCTTTATTTCTGAAGCCAAATGGAAAAGATGAAAAAGGCAAGAAAAAATGAACTAGAAAAAAAACCTGTAGAAAGCGAAAATTTGAAAGCTAAAGAAGTGTCTTTACAGTTAGTAGGTGGAAGATCTTTCTTTGTAGTCCCTGTACCAGTTGCTGGTGCCTAGGAAGAGGAAGAGCTCTATGGCAAGTCTTTCCCTATAGTATGGACCAGAGCACCTTGTGCCTCAGAAGGTGGATGTACCTCAAAGAAAGCTGCAGCCCATGGAAAACCCACACAGGCACAGGTCTTTCCTGCAGCACTGCAGCCCACTAGGAATACCCGCACAGGAAAGGTGGGAATGCGAAGGAGCAGCAGAGAGGAAGAACTCTGTCCTGACTGTAATCTCCTCCACCCACTCTGTGCCTTTGGGAAAGCGAGAGGAGTCTGGACCTGAACCTGAGAGAGTGAAGAGGAAAGGTGTTGGTTAATGCTTTCCCTTGTTTCTCACTACTCAAATCTATATTAACTGGCAATAAATCAAGTTGTTTTTCCCCTCATTGAGCATGTTTTACCCATGAGGGCAATTGTTAAGTGATCCCTCTGTCCTTTTCTTGACTGAGGGGTTTTCTCATCCTGTTTTCTCCTCTTGTCCTGTTGCAGAGAGGGAGTGACTGGATGGCTAGATGGGTGTGTGGCCCTTGGCCAAGGTTAACTCATACTCCATTTTTTTAAGAGGTTTCTCACTAAGTTGATATGTCAGAACATCGTATGTGGCAGGCATGTGCCTGGTACATCAGCATGGACACATATTTTTATGCGTCCTTTTGTGTCTAGTCTTTTAAATTGCTCTAAGACTTCCTAGATCCTGTTCGTTTGGTGTTTAGAGATAAATGCACAAAAGGGAATACATATCTCAGGGCACAGTGCTGCCACGAGAGTCTCAGCCCCAAGTCAAATGCTGGCTTTCCCACAATGAAAGGAAAGACTTAGCTATTGGCAAACAGGAGTCACCACAATGATGTGATGAATGGGGACACACCTAACCTACATAACAAATCATGCCAAGAGGCATATGTCTTAAAATCTCAAACACAGTGGGACTGACCCACCCAGACTTTAACTAAACAAACACTAATAACATCTGCAATGACAAGGCCATTTATACTCTCTTTCTATAGCCAAAGGAGGGCAATAGCCATCTATCAATGACAATTCATACCACCTATTTCAATCACGTTTTGTTATCTCCATTAGCTATTGCGAAAGCCCTGATGATAAGCTTAGATTTGATGCTTAGCATTTAGACTGCAAAAATAATTTCAGACGAATCCCAGCCCCACAGGTGTTAATATGCTCAAGTACGCAATAGGCTGCTTAGGAAAGACAGAGTGTCTTGAAGATATGTCAAAAATCAGAAATATTGGCATGGGGGTGGGGACCTCTAAGTGTAAAGTACCCAGAAGCTACTGACACAGATGATCAAAGAAAGTAAGGGAAGTGTACCTTGGATTCTTCCCAAAGTGCTGATGGTAGGGCACAGTGTCAGTCAAATGTGAGGCTGGCTGTCTTTCCACCTGTGCCAAGCCAAGGGACTTTTCTTTCGAAGTTGTCTCTTGTGTCACAAACATCTCGGTTTCATTACCCATGATATAGTTTTTGAAGTCTGTGTCTGCTGGAAGCTCAAATGCTACAAAATGCAGCTACATCCCCATGCAGATGACTCCCTTTATGATATGTTTCCTTGCTCTTCTGGTCAATCTTTAGGTGCAGTCAAAAATGTTGGCTTTTAATTTGTAATCTTCATGAAGTTTGAATCCTGACTTTTTGTCCTTTCAGCACTACAACTGAGAGTAAGGGACCATTGCCAAAATACTGCAATGCAACTGGATCCAGCGTTTAGCAAATGAGTTAATGGCCTCAAGTATAAGCTTGTTTTTGGAACCTGTCAGTGGTTCCTCTGAACAAGAAATCATACTAAGTTCCTGCTATTTTGTAGTGTAAACAGGCCCTTAGAAACTTCAGGCCAAGTCTTCGGCTGGCAATATCAGCAAAGCATGGCTGAGCTCTTCTTGCTATGCAGATGAGATCCTCTACTAATGTCTCTCAAATTTAATTTTTTTTTTCTCCCTTGAAATTTCTGTCATGACTCCAATAGCAACACGTTCACTGAAACTTACAGTTCTCCAGCATCTGATACCAGCTGTCAGGCTGTGTTTCATCAGACTGAACTCTTTGTCCAAGTGCTACCAGCTGGCGTTGCTTCAACCATCTGGGATCGCAGTACTCTAACCTACGGACTAACGCAGCTCCAGCAGAGTCAGGGTCCCTATCCTTTCCTACAATAGAATTTATTAGCAAAGTGAAGCAAAGCAAAAGCCACTGCCCCTAATCAAAGCTCAAATCTTCCTAGTGCTTACAATCTCCAAATGTCCACCTCCATCAGAGGGAACTCAGTATTTTGCAGCTTTCAGATGTTGGCTGCTAACTGCTGGCATAATTTTGATTCTCAGACTCTGTTGTTGGAAAATACACTGTATAATGTACTCTTAGGACAGTGCAACAAGATTTCCTCTATTTCCTGCCTCTCTATTTGTGGTTACTTGTGTAATTCAGTGTTATTTTCACTTTTCAACCTGCACACTTCTACCCTGCAAAATTTTACAAACTTTCTACTCCTTCCTTCAACTTTTCTTTCATTTCCATTAATTGTATATCACACCTCTTCTCAAGTTTCTTTTTATGCAACCACTAATATTACTTTAGGAGGTTCCAAAAGTAGAAACTTGAAAATCTGTATTTAAAATTATCATGGCAAAAATAGCCTCCTTCCATTCCATATGTTTTGGACATCTGGATATATGATGGACCTTCCCCACCCCACCAAATTTTGATTCTTTTTTGATCTCATTAGTTAAATTCCTCCCAGTAATCTTATTATTGTTATTGAATGCCAGTAATATTGGCACTGTAGAAGAGTCTGGGAATTGCCATACTGGATCAAAGCAGTGATCCATCTCTCCTAGTACCCTATCTCCAAGAGTGGTCAGTACCAGCTGCTTCAGACAAAGAAACATTACAGCTGGCAGTTTGGAGATAATCTGCCTGCAAGCTAAGTTTCACTTGTTTAGCATTACAGGCTGACTTATGCCCCAAAGCCTGCAGATTTATATCCCTCCCAGAACACTTGCTTATGAAGTCAGGTACTGTCCTTGCCTCGTAAACTTATAGATTGGGATAAAAACTGAAAAAGCAGGAAAAGAATACAAATGCTTAGGTCAATGAGGCAGCAGCTCAGTAACCATTATCCCCCATGCTGCAAATTTCCCCAAGGCTACACAGTGGACTCGTAGCAGGGGCTGCAGTAAAACTTTGGACCTGCTCACCCTGAGCTGGTCTTAGAGGATGATGTTACATCTTAAAGCATTTAAGATGTGTTAAATTTTGTAATAATTTATTATTTTGTAATAATAATAATTATTATTTTGTGATAATAATAATTTAATTTTGTAGGACTGAGTACATGCTCTATTTTTTTCCTTTGCTTCACCCAAGTACTGTGCAGAGGTCAGTATACCTGACTGTTTTCATCCAAAAATACTAAACTTCCAAAAAAATGGTAGATGGTAATTTTGGTAATAATAAATCCAACCTGTACTACTTCTCAATTAAAATCTGTGTTAACTTTGGGCTATGACAGTATGGGAGACCAAACCTCCCCGTAGAAATTGCTTTGGATACATAGGGGAAACTCCAGATTTCCACAGAATTATCATAAGGCTATAAATAATAGACCTATACATCTTGCACAATATGAGAAAAGATTTTTGGCTTTTTTTTTTACTTAAAAACTCTAAGAAGAATTTTTAAGTTACAAGTTTTTGACTGAAAAAATCTACTAAAATAGAGTTAGCAAAATTACCTTCCTCCTGCTAGCACAATGAAATGTATTTGAGCTTCAGCAGATTAATTTGAAAACTAGTGATCTTATTGTCAAAACAATTTCCAGTGTCATTGGTGTCTGATCAAGGGAAGAACAGAGCCATATTCTTATTCACTGTACACTTGCACCACATCCCTATTCAAAACCTCCCCCCACACTAGATTCCATTTATTTTTCAGAATGAAATGCTACTTCATCTATGCTTCTGTTACATACATTTAATGGTTTATGCATTGCTTTTTGGTAAATAAAACATACTAAATAACCGTTCATTTGCAATATATAAAAGACCTCATCATTGCCATGTATATAAATAGAGGATGTATTTGGTGCATTTGTTGCCTTTCTCAGTCTTTTCTGCACCAGCATGTCTTGTAAATTAAGAGGATGTTCAATTAAAAACATTTTCTAGCTTTCCTGAGGTGGAAGATGTAGAAATCAATTCAATAGCAAGCTGGCTGATTCAGCAAGAAATCAGCCAGCCTCCAGGAGTCCCTCTTTAAATGTTTTCCTCTCTAATAAGGTAACAAACCAGAGAAATGTACCACACGGACTGGGAGATAGGGAGAGCTTATGCAGATCAGCTGCTCTGCTCCTGCAGGCTGCAACCCTTGATTTGATGCAATTTTTATCCTGCACTCACTGCTGCCCAGTTAATTTGTCATTAACATATTCTGTGTGGTCAGTACTATCCATATATTTCAGCAGGGCCTTTAAATTTTCTGTGTTCCACAATGGAAAGTGCATTCAATTCCATACAATTCTTTTCAATTTACAGTTTCATTTGCATGAGGCTTCATTCTCTACACTTCAGTCACCACTTTGAAAAATAGGCACTGTAAAATTTTAAGAACTGATATAAAAAATCCAAACAAACAAAGTTGTGGATATGAGAATACAGAAAAATTAGCTCCAGAAATAATTCTGCCAGTTGAAGAATAGTGTATTATCTCTATTTTCCTCTTTTCATTCTCCATGTACCTTATATCCAGAAAACGATTCCTATAAACAATAAAAATTATGCAATATTAAAATACTTCAACTGAAGCAGAATAAACATGGGACAGTATCACTGAAATAATGACAATTTGAGAGTTTTAGTTAACACGGTCTTGTTTTCACAAATACATTTTACTAGTTAAAAGGAATTATTTATTCCTTTTTTGA
The DNA here is from genome assembly GCA_013397725.1 of Rhagologus leucostigma. Classification (NCBI taxonomy): domain Eukaryota; kingdom Metazoa; phylum Chordata; class Aves; order Passeriformes; genus Rhagologus; species Rhagologus leucostigma. Next base: position 350,139 of record VZTD01006137.1, on the reverse strand, counting down.
AACATTTTTATCCTTACTCAGTAAGTTGAGCTCCTAGCATCCACCTTTTTAGCCTGCTTAGCCTGCTTTTCATTATAGTCTCTTCTTATTTTATTTGATATAAAAACCCCACACCAGTTAAACATAAAAGATAAAATTTAGTCAATTTTATGCGTTCCTTTTGATTTAGTGAAGCAAGGGTGTCTGTATTACATCTAGCACTGCCATTAAAATTTAACAGAGCCTCAAATGAAAGAGAACCATTTTCTGGCTTTTGATTCATTTCTCATTTGCCTAAAAAGTTACAAGCCTTTGTAGAAGCTGTAAATCTGGCTAGAAGTGGGACTACATCTTTTTCTCTTTTAGTCCATGAAAAAAAAAAAGCTGTGCCTCCTTTCACCAAAGTGTGTGCTTCAGCCATTGTGTTTCCTGAATTTGGAGCCATTTGGTACAGTGCTAATTTATTTTACTGCCTGAGCACATGAATCCCCGCTTCAGAGGAGCACGGATGGTGCTTTGGCTCAGAGGGGAGCTTGCATAGCAAGTGGAAAAGGGGTATCACTCTGAATGATTAATCGTAGTCCTCAGAAGGGTCTCAGAATATGATCATTCTTTATAGAAAATTGGATTAAAATTTGACACTTCTACGATTTTTTTTCTTTGTAGTGAAATTTTCATTTTTCATCTGTTGGCCAAATAATTCCATGTGCAGTCATCTCTAAATTAATCTTGAATTAATTTTTAAATCCACTGTCCTCTAATATATAATTCAACATAAGAAAACCCAGAGCAGTCAATCTTTCAGTAGACATGGGGTGAGAAAGGGTCAGCAGACACTCCTGCAGTACTAAAAATAAAGGCACCACATCTGGTATGGAATGATGTCTGGAATTGTAATGCATATGCATCCACTTACTCGTTCTGCTGAAAACACAAACTACGGAGTGGCTGCATGTTGAAACATGAACCAGTGTAATAGGAGCTTAAACCCTGGAACAGACTGTTTGTATATGTAGTCAGTTTATTAGCAAATGTGCAGGCCTGTAGAGTACAAGGACCATCGTTTCAAGCCGATCTGTCACACATTTAACAAGCTGTTTGTAATACAGTCCATTTCAGATATAAGAGAAAAACCTTTCCCATAGGTATAAGAAATACACGATACTTTTAGCATATGGTGAGCTCTAGTTTTGCAGGTATCCTACATTAGAAACTGCTGTAACATCTTGGCTTAACTTTTTGTTTGTTCCCAAAAATCCTCCTTTCCTTTGCTGAACACATTACAATAAAGCATGTTATAGCGGATGTTAAAAATGAGATTCTGTGCAAGATGTTCCTAATGTCAGGCATAGCCATGCTCACTGAGAATAAATCTAATCCTGGTGCAAACAGCTCATGCTAAACCTACTTTATATACCACAGCAGGGCTGAATGCGCAGGAATCAATAGCAGAGGGGCCTCCACTACTCAAGCACAGCTGTGCCTCTGTGCCTTTCCATCAAGGAGGAGCAAGATGCTGGGATACCTCCCCAAAATGATACGTGCTGGCAGTAACAAGCAGGGAGGTGGTGGGGAATAAACACCCTGCAGTGCCTGTACCATGCCTCAGCTTCTAGCTGGATTTGCAAATGCTGTGTGGGATTCAGAGATTTCACTTAGCGAGAGCCGCCAATGCACCAGTGCTTCTTGATCTCACCTCCCTGCCGGCGGGTGCAGCCAGGCTCTGCCACAGCCCGGAGGCCATGAATGTCCACCCCACAGCAGTGCCTGACCTGCCCCCAAGAGACAAAGCACAGAGTCCCAGTGGAGAGGAAGAGGAGGGAAGGCTGCCTTCTCCATGCCGCCCAGCCTTGCTGGTGGCCAGCAGAGCCAGCCCCAGGCCTGCCCTGTGGCTGGGCCTGTGCCAGCAGTGCAGGAGCAGTGGTCTCTGTCCTGTGGTGCTGTGGGCGCCCATGTGTGCCTTCCTCTCTGTGGGCACTCCATATGCTGCCCCATGGAAGGACAGGGTGCGGAGGATGCTTCCCCCAGCCCAGTCTCCAGCTGACTCCTGCCTTGCCTCCTTTGGGAGGAGCTGAGAGCTGGGCTCCACACTGTCCCTACTCCAGCATTTTCCCAGCTGCTGTCAGGCTGGCTTCAGTGTATAAACTTTATTTATGCCTTTCTGTCTGCCATGGACAAATGCTGAGCAAGGAGGGCTGTGGTTTGCAGACTGTACCCAAGCTGGGTTATAATTCGAAACAGATTCAGTAATTGCACTGTGTTTCACCTCCAACTCAGGAATTAAATCTCGCGCATGTCAGGTGTTAGTGGTTATGAGCCGAGTTTCCAGACCCCGGAGGGAGCACAGGGAACACAGCTGCTGCACAACACCCGTGGGGCTTTGCTCCCCCAGGAGCAAAAAGAAACTCCTCATCCTAACTGGCAAGGCTTAAAGCTACTTCCAGCACCAGCTGTACCCTGTTCTCTGCCTCTCTCTCCAGCAAAATCAGTGAAAAGATTTCATCTTTAACCACATATTCCGCAATAACTACTGGCCCTTGTCAACAGTCTTAGAGAAGTAGCCAAAGGCTGCTCAGCATGACTGTGTTAGTGGGAATATTTCCCTACATTTGAATGGGTATTGTCTCAGACCAGGAATGAACAAGCCTGTTCTGCTTCAAGTCCGTCCATCTGAGGACAGAGGGTCAGCTCTGGAAAGCTACTGCTCCTGACACTGTAGAGCTGCTCCTCCTGTCCAGAGTCATTCTGTTTGTTGGCAGATGTCCTCTTCCAGGTCCAGTCACGCAAGGGAATGAGATTTCTTCTTCCCAGTATCTCCCAGTTACTCTTCTCTTTAAACCTGCCAGAGTCATTGCCCCCATAGTTTTGTTGGCAGAGCAGTTGGTTTTAACTTTCCTTAATCTGTTTCAGACAGAATCAAAGGGGTTTAGCTCCCACAGCTTCCATGAGTGATCAGAGCAAGCCCAGGGTAAACTCTACCACTTGTGTGGCTGGATCCAGAAGAGGATGTCTGTTCCCACTGAATACTCCAGAGGATGCAAGTTTTGCTCCTTTGCTACATTAATTCCAACTAAGTAAAAATAGGCAGGTACCCCACTGAAAATTGACAAGTAGTGGAAATATTTAGAGAAATGTGTTTGCATGCAGTATCAATGCAGATCATGTGAACTGACCCACTAATCTGTTGCCGTCCACATGTCACAGAATCTTGAAGGCTTCATACAGCTTTGATTACAAAAATGTGCATTTTCTCTCATCATGGTGATTGAATGCAGAGGGAATGGGTTTGTCTTTAGGTTTGTTTATTTTTCTTTTTCAGGCATAATGGAGTTTTGAACAGTAAAATTGTTTTCTGGCCTTTCATAGCTCTTTGACTATTTGAGTGAAAAAAAGACACACCAGACAGTGCGGCACTGCTAAAGGGAGAGGTATAAACACAGTAAAAAGCAACTTTAATGAGCATGTTTTAATATTAAAGGAAAAATGTGTTTTCACTTAAACTACTTGAAAATCCACAATGAATCTATTCAAGTTAGTGGCATTATTTACCATACATTAAAGGTGAAGAACCTACTCCTGAAATGACCTTCTAACTTAGTACTTTAAAAATAAGTAAATGACTACATTGTCCTGTGCCTCTCTAAATTCTTCAATACATCTTTCATTGATTGAAGATGGCTGATTATGAAAATTACACTTTCTCCTAAAACTGAAATCACACAGTGAGTGAGATACACTTGATGCACCCTCTGAGCAATTTTTGGTGTTGACGAATTTTTCCCCATAGTTTTTAATATTTGCTTTGGGTATACTTCAACAAAAGGAATTGAAGCAAGCATGAAAGGAGAGCAACTGAGGCAGAGATTATAAACAAAGCTGCTTTTTTAGGAGGGTTGCCAAGGCATAGGGAGGAGTCTGTATTCTTCAATTTGTTTATTTATATTAGTAAACACAATTTGACACTTGGGAATTTTTCTGTGCAAGTTGACAGCTATGATAATATGGGACTATCATTCATGATGGCCAGGCAAAACCAGCATATGTTTCTGAGACCGAAATACAGAAAAGGGGAAAAGTACTAGTGCTAGCAATTCAAAAGCATAGCTCATGAGAGGTCCTGATCTTGTGCTGAGAGCTCAGTAAACTTCGAGGGCCCATGAGAGTGGATAGGCAGAAGGTTGGAGCCATAACAAAAACTAAAGTTTTTCATGGTGTTGTCAGAAGGTCTTTTCTTTTTTATATACACATAAGTAAACAATGGCTTTTTTTTTTTGTTAATTGCAGAGCTGTTTGGGGATGATGAAGAGAAACACTCTGACAGGGCAATTCATCTTATCTGCCTGTATGTTTAACTTGCCCATGCCATCTTTCATTTCAGCTCTAAGTGTCAAGCAACCATTATGCAGAAGTAATACAAAGGTCCTAGAAGGCATAACACTGCCTCTTGCTAGTCTTGTTCTTAGTTTCTGGTTTTTTTTTTTTTCTGAAAATGCTTAAAATCACATTACCTTCCATAAATACCTGCAAGTTTTGGCTCTTAAAGCAACTCCATGGCATTTACCATTTTTGGCGAGGTTGGCATTTGTTATATGACTTTCTGCCCAAACTGCCACAACAAAACTGAATTCCTTTAAATCACAGTCAAGTCAGTCAGGGATCTGAGAGTGAGGGAAAATAAAACAGCAGCCAAATAACACGTTAGCTCTTGCTTTTGCTAGTCTGACCAGAAAGCTAGAACAGACAGCAGAGGATAGGCTAAAGACTCTAGGTCTGGCTGAAACAATGATCATCTTGTTTCGCTTTGCCATGGCCCCATAACTGCACGGCAAATAAACAACAGTGTGAGCACAGCCAATTCATTTGCTGTCTAGTTTTGATTTATGAAAGCAATAACCGAGTGAACAAGGGGATTCAAACCTTTTGGTTGCTTTTTAATTTTAGTTCCTTTCTGTTCTATTTTAAGCTTAATTTGAAATAGTTTTGAGGGGTAAGAGCAGCAGGGGGGCCCTCTTACATCTTCATAAGAAGTGCAGTAGAGTTTTCAGGTTTTGCCTTGTGTGAGGAAGTATTTTTGTTTCTCCCTATTACTTGATTAAGACATTCTCCACAACATTATGTTAATACCATAATTTGGATCTTTACCTTTTAGATATTCAGCTGAGGGACTGACTTTTCGGACTAAGAACCCATGGCTCCAATTAGAGCTTATAGGAGCTATCTCTTCTCAGCCCTTCTGTAAATCAGCCTTATGACTGATCTGTGAAGCTAATTGAAGTTCTAAAATTCAAAAGTACTTTGCCATTTTTCAAAGGAGTTTTGGTAAACCCTCAATTACTCAAGGAACTGCTTATGCTATTTTACTGTTAATGAAAAAAAGAAAAGTACCAGAAAAGAAAGTAAAGCTATTAACATTGTCCAGTCAAACTAATATCTGCAAACATAGCTGATGTGCATTGAAAGAGCACAGACTAAATTTGTCATTGCCCTCAATCTTGTGTGTTCATTTAAATTACTGCAGAATTTTAAATGTTATTAAAAGATAAAGCAGAGCATTCCTCATCCACCCTGTGCTGGTGTAAGCAAGCACACAAGACGTAAAGCAGTAGAAAACCTGACTCCATACATATACATGCAGTGCTCCACATGATATGGAATGATGCCGATCTCAGCAAGAGTCAGGCTGCCCAAGAACAGAGAGTGGCTGAGGAGGGAGGCATAGCTGCCCCCCTCAGAAAAGATCTACTGTCTGTAGTTGGTACAAGGCTTTATTAACTCCCTGAGTAGCCACAAATTCCAGTTTTATGTCAGACTGAGATACTGGAGATCAGTGTCTGCTTCCTGCAGAGATGCCTGCAGTCAGCCGAGCAGCCTTATCTTCAGCTGTGGGTGCAGCCACCAGTGGGGCTCAGTTCCCTCTCAGTCCAGCAGTGACATCTCCACGGGTGCCAGATGGCCCTGCCACAGGGGGACTGCCCCCCAGTACAAGGGGTCTCTCAGCTCCTGCTGATTCAGGAGCCTTGACTTTTATAGAAGCAAAGTACGCCCAGCCAGCCCTGTTTTTCAGCTCTGAGAAGCCACATGTAAGGCAGGCTTGCCTGCTTCTTAGCACTAGAGAAACCAGCAGTGATTGTGGTGGGCTGGTAGTGTGCCCACCTCGTCAAAAAACCATGCCTCCAAAACCACATCTTTCTGTCCCTTCACAATAGTGCATCCTGTCATACTAGCTACAGAAGGCCACTTGCAGACAAGCCCATTGCAAATAATTACTGCATAATTTCTCAAGCAAATATTTTAATAATACTTAGGCATAAAATTATTTTTCTCAAATCACAGCTGTGTGATGGGTAAAAGTATATGTGGGTTTTAGTTACAAAGGGAAATATGCCAGAAGGACTGTGCAACAGTAAGTGAACCTAAAATCAATAGGGTTAAATAAAGGTAGAATGTGCCAAATCATTGCACACCAATCCCCTTTCCATGGAGGCAAATTATACAAACCTCATTCTATATGGAAGGACGTAAACCAGCATTTTGTGGAGAACACTTTGAGGATCCCTACCTCTTATGTGAAATTGAACATAAAGTTCAAACTCTGTATACATCTATTTTAAGAACAAATAAAAAATTAAAATATTAAAATAGGCACACATCCAGTAGTTTTTTACTGATTGCATGATATGTCAAAGTTGTAATTTCAAACGTTCAAAAATTATTAATTGTGTCTCCAAAATTTCTGAGACTGCTTTAAATATTTTTTTTCTCTTTCAGGGTTTATCACTTTGTAACATTTGATCACCTAGAGCATGGTTGTACCGGTTTTTATTTTTGACTTTGGTAACACAACTTTTTTTTTTTATAAATGTGCAGTGTAAGAGTCTTATAGACATCCCGAGAAGAACACCCATTTCCAAATATCATAAGACTTAGAATAAAGTAATGAAATTTGGCAATATTATTTTACGGTCAAGATATAGACGTGCAAGTGTACTTAGGGTGTATTTATTTACGGTGAACAGTATAATACAATCAGTTTTGTGCATGACCACAGCAGCCAGATTTTCGTGAGGCCCCAGCTGAGGACCCATCAAGTCAGGCTGCACAGATTCCTGAAAAGTGTCTCATTTAGGGTAGTCTTAGCACAGGCTCCTTCTTAATCTCCTTCAAGGGCTCAGTTCCTTGCTCAACACAAACCATTAATTTGCAGTCTAGCCTATCATTGCCATTAAAATCACTATCTATTAATAGTTAATACTTGTATCATCTCAACACAGCAACAGTTATTTTCTGTTCTCAGTTGAATTAAATATCACTAGACCTAAAACACCTTAGTGAGAGTGATTGAGTGGAAATTGCTGTTGCAATCAATGAATTAAAATTTCATGAACATAAGGCTTAGGCTAAGACAGATCAAAAAAGATCTAAGGAGTCATGGCACTCCACTGATAAATAGCAACACCACTGGCAGCATCTGCAGCACTGGGTGAAAGCCTTTGTTTCTAGGCAAGGCCTCAGAAGAGCCAGACACTTCAAAACAAGAATGGCTAGGCACTAGAACAGGCTCTGCAGGGAAGTGGTCACAGCACCAAGACTGACAGAGTTCAGGAAGCATTTGGACAATATTCTCAGGCACATGATGTGGTTTTTTGGGGTTGTTCTGTATAGGGCCGGGAGCTGGACCTGATGATCCTGATGCATCCCTTCCAACTCAGGACATCCCATGATTCTTTGAATCTATCTCCATTCATCGTAGACCTACCCTGTTTCGACAAGTAGTACACGCCACCACTGGTGAGCTCAGGTTGTCCTCAGCATCTAGTTGCTTGTTACAGGATGACAAAAGATAACACTGATATACTTGGGCATTGGTTCTCGTGGGTAACATACATGTCTTGGGAGCTGACCTGAGCTGTCCTGCTGACAGCACTGACACTGGCAGTACAAGAGTGCAGATAGTCTGTCCACGATGTCCATGTCTTTATTGCTGGTGCCGTAGCACATGCGGCCTTATGCAGCCACAGTGGCCTCCACGAAGAGTTTAGCCACATCCTCATCTACATCCCAGTGCCTGCCAGGAGCGTGTGTGGGAACTTCAAGGCCCATTGTAACATCTGTAAGATCAGCTCAACACTACATGAGAAATGTAATCAAGGGTTGCTGTGCGCCTTGCTGCTAATGAGAGGAGGAACAAGAGCCTGTCCAATCCTTTTGGTGGAGCACTCACAAGGAGCAATGCTGTCTGAGCAAAGCAGCCATCACTTAACCACCAAGGCCATTTTGACTTCCCATTTTTCTACCACATTCTCTTTTTGCACTCTTTAAACTGCTATTATGCTTCCTTCCCCTATCCATCAAAAGTATTTTCATATTGGAGAAAATAGAAACCTACACCATTAGGAAACAGGAGGCTGACCTCTCCCGCTACCCATTCTGCCTTACTTCCACAATAGTTTTAATTCTCATATCTAAATATGGTAATCATTTGACTATTTGGATGTTAATCATGAGAGAGATTTCTTGTACTTCAGCGGACAAATGTAGGGAGCTAGTACTAATCTGGAAGTGCTCATTATCTGCAACATTGTATTAATAAAATTTAAGACAGATCTGAAAGCTGAATATCCTTTTTTAATTTACAGTTACAGCTACCACAGAACTGGAAGTGTCAAGTTACAAATTCCAGGGATTTATTTTTTCAAGGTGGGAATCTGTGTTTGGAATAACCAAATACATTGAAATCTGTGTTTGGAATAACCAAAACACATTGAAAGATCATATTTTAAACTTCAGAGATAATTTTCAATACTATTTACAGTGAGCCTACGGTTCAAAGTTAAATATGACTCTGAAATCATATATTTAGTTAGGATGAAAACAGGCCCGTGTCTTACACCTCAGGTGCTCAGGTGCACCTTAGGATGCTCAGTTTCAGGTGTTGAGTAAAGCCATTGCTCTGAAGTGTCTACTTTATTGTCTGGTATTACCTGTAGAAAGAGGTGGAAGCCCTGGAAGGCCTCTGGAAAAAAATAAATTAATAAAAAGAATTATATTTATTTGATTTTGCTTAAAGTTTGGCAGATTGGAAATCTTCAAAGAAATGCAACAAGCCTCATTAACTACATAAAAATAATACTCCCTAATTTAAAAGGATTACTTTAATTGATGTTTAGGTTTAGATGCCAGGTAGGGGTCTCCATCTTTGCAGTATAAAGAAAGGGAATATCTCCTTGGTTATATGGTGTAAGATTATTCGTATTTTGGTTGGGCCTGGGCTATAACCTTTTCTGCAAGGGCTACATGATGGAAGAACTAGTTGTTCCTCTGTTTGGTGACAGATGAAGTAGTGGAAAACTGTTTTATAAAGAATAAATGCTGTTAAGAGGAGGCTATGCTATCCAAGTGGTCCAGCACTGAATGGACAAATGGTGGGACTGATTTGAGTCCATCTGTGTAGCAGAATGAACAGAGGAAGTCGAGGAAGACCAGAGAGCATCTAGGAGATGCCTGGGATATGATGCTGAAGACCAGCTACGTTGGTATTTGGGGGCAAACTTCCAGTTAGACGAGGTTTAGAAATTTGGTTACAGAAAATGCATTCTGCCATTGATTCTTGTGATGTCCAAGGGCAAAGAGTCATTCTCCATACTATTTATAAATACAAAGAAGGCTTTTTAAACAAAATAAATGAGGGATTAATCAACTCCATCATTGGCTTCTGATCTTGATTGCTATAACCAGATCAAAATGGAATATTATTGTGAACAGTAAATTACATATTTTTGTTAAAAAGAAGAAATTGAAATGTTTCGAGAAGACCCCATCTTTCAGATGTCTTAGTTTGCTATAGAGAAATCAATTTTTTTTCTCCTTTTCTCTGACAAAAAGTGTGTATTGTGACACCACACAAACTCACACTTGGGTGAATTCCTTCCTGGGATTCCTTTTGCTTTCTCTCTTCCCGTACAACTCAGAATATTCTGTGGTTCTGTGATTGTCTTTGCTGCAAATCTTCTGAATACTTCTTTTATAGTGAAGTACATGACCTATAACAAATTTAGAAAGAGTACCAGAAAGAGAACATTATTTTTTTTTCCACATGCACACTGATCTGTTATTATTGCCAGTCTGATTGCCAGGACTGTAGTGCTAGTTCCTTCCTACTTGTAGGGAAGCCTATCAGATAAGGTAAAGAAAGATAAATCAGCATGAGCCTGGTACATAGATATTATAATAGCAATAACAATGCACTTATAATGTGTTTTTCATTCAAATATCAATTGGGGAAAAAAGAGAGAACTGGGTTAGTTTACTCTTTCTATGAGGACCACATTTCTATGTCAAACATTCAGGAGGTGCTTGCTAAATAAAAAAATAATGCAGGATTGGACCATTTTCTACATTGGTTCTGCTCCAGCCCTGGATCTGTGTCAGGGTCATGAACCTTCTGTGCAGTATAAATAATTGATTTTTCACAATGGCTGTTGAATGAAAAAAAAAAAAATCAGATCAAACCAATTGTTGTTTTCTTAACTCCCCCTTCTCCTAAAATTGCATTTGAAAGAAATGCTCCAGACTACCTAAAGCAGAAGGGATCAAGTTTGCTTCAGAAAAGCAAAATAAATAGTCTAAAATTATAAAACTAAACAGAAATTAGAGACCAAAAAGCAGAGACTGTTTCCTTGTGTTAACTTCAGGATACAAAAGATACATGCTAAACTTCTCCATTGGCTCCTAAAGTAAAAAAATCCATGTCCCACTGTTGAGACTGTGCTCTATTCCCTGGGCTAGTGTGGGCTGCGCAGGAGCAGGACATTGTCAGTTTCCTTCCCTGGTGCTGCTTCACTTAGTGCAAGCTCATGGGTGCATGGATTGGCAGCCAGGCAGTCTACGTGGAAGTGACAGGCTTTCATGTCTTACAGTTAGTACATTTTTAATGGTACTTTTAGTTTGTCTCAAAGACCCTTTCTGGTTTTTATAAGAAGCAGAAAAATTCTAGGGGGAGGCATTATTGCTGAAGCATGTGGTGGTTTCAAAGATGCTCCAAGCCACAGCCAGGGAAGGAGAAGACCCAAGCTCTCACCTCCTCCTTTACTTCTCGTCTCATGGGAAGTGGCCAAGCTTTGGCCAGCTGGAGCCATGCTGTGAGCTTGACTAAGACTCATAGGGGACAATTAGTTTTTGGCTGAATTTGCTGTTTTCTAAAAATATTACACAGTTCTATTAGTATTCCAAAACCATACTTGTTCACCACACAGACTGGTTCTTGCTTCATGCTCCACTGTGAGAGGTCTGGCTGCTGTGGACTGAAAGCCATGAGGTTAAGGAGCCTCAGTAGGAGAGTACTGTAACAGCAAAACTTTGAGTGTCCAGCAGACAATTCTTGTTGTAGCTATTGAATCCACAACAGTTCAGCTTAGAAACACTGACTTTTGGGGGGAAAATAAGACAATTTTTCCCCTTTTCTGTATCCTCATTCAGTTTTGAAATGCACATAATAACTTTTATTCACCAAAAATGACTAAACTAAATTAACTGCTGGTATAACTAATAAAACCATAGTATTTACCTAAGTGATTAATTTGTCTCACTAAGAATGGACATTGGCTCATCTATAGGCTTCATCTAAGAGTCGTATTTAACAACATATACTTTCAAATTTACTTTGCCAATATTGAGAAAAACTTAAATAAGATGGATATGCCACTGAAACTTGACTAACTGGCATTGAATTTCATCGGCTTAGGTCCACTTGCATGCAGCCTGGATCTGATTCCTTAATACCTATAATGCATGGATGTTCAGAACATGTGGATGCAATCTACTGTATTACAAAAAACATGTACAAAGAGGAAAACAACCTGATCACAGTTCCAGGGAAAGACACTGCAAGAAAAAAAAAGCCCTCAAGAATTAGTGACTTCTGACGCTGTGCTCAGATAACTGAACCATGTCTTGGTTCAATTTCTCAGCCGGAAATCAGAGATTTTCTAAATTACTCTGTAGTTGAATGCAAAAAAAAAAAATTAATGATATTCCCTTTTTTCATACTAAAAATTTTCTTCCTGTTAAATATATTGTGCTGTTATTATTTGATATTCAAAATTAAAATAAAATGGAGAAGAAAACTAGGGTTAAAATGCATTTTCTTGGTATGAAGACAAATTATTATATGCACTTTTTGTAAACAGAGTAAGATGCATTTAGGGCTGTCTGTATGTGTTGTGCACTAGCCTGGGGCCCTTAACTCTGCAGCCATTATGCTGACAAAGCTGCCCTCAGCTATAACAGAAGTTTTACCTTTCCACATGTGTTCTTAGCCTGTACACATCTGCATCCAGTGTGAATGAGCCAATGTGCTTCGGGATTCAGGTCATAAGAAGTAAATTAGATTTAAATAAGAAGCTACCCAGAAAAAGAATTCAGTGTAAGTGCATATATTCACAATATGGAACAGCAGCTTTTCTTTTCAGTGCTAGGCTTATCTTCTATCTGCGGCTAGTTACATTAAGGCATGAACATTCATTCACATGAGATGTCTGATGCCATAAATCTCAAATTCTCTCCTTGCTTCCACTATTGCCTCCATTGTGCTGGCTACGCTAATGAAAAGCAGGTTTTCGGTTTCATATGTACGTGCACGTGTGCAAAAGAAGGAGGGGTTTTGTCATATAGGCACTTGTCCTGCTCAGCACACAGATAGAAGCCCACTGAAGTAGAAAAAGTATAATATACGCAATAAATCTGAGGGAAAGCATGTAGATGCTTTTTCTGGCCTCATAACTATTTTTATAAAAACATAGAAACCAATATATCATTGAAAATAAAGCAGTGCATTGTGTTGTATTACACAGTGTTTACAGAGAAAAGCAAGCTTTTTAACCACCTGGCAAGTATTTCAGACAAAAAGAAAAGAGATTTGAAAAAGCAAAGACAAGCATTAGAGAGAGGGGGGGAGGGGAAGCTGGGGACTTCTCATTTGCACATGTAGAAATGCAAATTTGATCCATCTCTTTCTTATCTAGTGGTAGCAGGCTTGGCTCGTGGAGCACAATAGCACCTACAGTTCTATGGCCAAAAATAATGAAGTTTTAAAGGAACTGATTTGATTATAGAAACACTTCTATAAAGCCACGTGTTCATTAGCAGATGCCTGCCACCTACCTCGGAACGGAGAACATAAAAAGCCTGAAAGCAGGATTTAGCCCCCGGATTTTAGGACACAGATTTTGGGACACAGACACATTTAGGGGCAGTAAGACTCCTTTTTGTTGAACCTTTTGCTAATGCAGAGAAATGTAGGGACTCTGATAGTAGCAACTGATTTCCTGCTTTTCCACCTATTATCATATAGGTCCATAGTTTCCTTTAAAGCAAAGCTCATTCCTTTGGCTTGTGCCAGATTAATTTACCTCTGTAATAGCTGGGACCCAAATATTGTTGACATAGCTGCAGAAATGAACCTGACTGATTAGTTTTCCCCATATGTCTCTAAAAATCAAGCATGATATTAACAAACCAGATCAAATTCCTCTGAATTATCTGAAGCGATTTTGTCTCCACATTAGGAGAGTTTGCCTTGTGTAAGGGTTTTAAGAATTAGACTCTTGCAACTCAGGGCTGCTGAATTAGAAGCAATTGGACAAGGTCTCTCCGGTACAGATTCATCTGTCAAAACTTTCGTACTGCATGAAAAACAGTGGAGCTTTTATAAAACTGAAAAAAATGTGTTTGCCTTTCCTGTCTCACAAGCAAGTGTGCTGAGGAAAGAGAGGGTTGGAAGTGAGTATAAAATCAGAGTCGGGGATGGAGATGACAGAGGAATATACACAGCTCTAGTTTTTTACAAAAGAGGAAAAAAACTAACTCTGCTTTTGCAGGGATAGATCTTCAGCTGGGTAGCAATGCTGGGCAAGAAAAAAAGGCTTCACAGAGTCTACAAACCACTTGCAAGTAATTTGCTATCCCTCTACCCTTCCACATGAACTGAAATGAGATACAAACTAATTACGGCGAAGGCAAAGGCGGGCGCAGCCGCCGCAGCAGCGAGAGCTGCCAGGTGCAGCCGCCGGCGCTGCCAGATGGGCACAGTGTGACTTCCTACCTCAAAGAGGGGCTGGGAGCCTGGCCGGGCTGGGGGAGGCAATTTGTAAAGAGCACAGCATATGCCACCTGATATTCAGAGGGGTATGTATGTGTTGCACTTTACCTGTCATTTTTGCGAGGCTTTCTACCACGCGGCCCAGTTACTCCATGCTGTGGGAATTCGGCGGCGGATCAGATGCCATGAAACTCTCACATGCTTCCACATAATTATCTTCGCATGTGCCCTTTTTTATACGCATTCAAGGAAACCACTCACCAGAAAACACAACCTGCAACTCTGCCTGTGGGCAGCCTGCTCCACAAGAAAGATGTGACCGTGACTTCAGTCCTTCCCCTGCTGCCCGGGGCTCCCCCGAGCTGCAGCCCCTTCCTGCTCATCTCTGGATGCTCGCTGTGGAGGGCTTGCCAGTACATTTTGCCCTTTTGCAGAACTGGGAATTCTTGCACCCACTATGTACCCAATCATGATGAAAGATACTTTCGGCCTTACAGCTACAGAAAACCTGAGACAGGTGTCAGCTCCCAACTCTGTAAATGAGATCAAAAGTCCCCTTAATATCAGCAGAATTTCTCATTGGGGATCAGATCAGAGGTAGGTAAAAGGGCCCACTATGCAGCTAACAGTGGGGCAACAGGAGATCATTTTTGTTCTGTAATTCTAGTTTTGCCTTGTAAAACTTGAACAAACCTCATAGCTTTTAATTTCATGCCTAAATTTTTTTCCTTTGACATGTAGGACTAAAATGTACATACTGCTAACGCCATCATTTTAGAGGAGCTATCCCTATTCCCTCATTCAAACACTCTTCAGCAAATCAAATCTCCTATATACTTGAGCTTGCCTGGGATATTTCGGTGCCGTGTTCACTTCTGAATTGGTAGAACTGGACTGAAACCTTAGTGTAATGGAAAAGACTGCTGAAAACTTTGCTAAACAGATGATCGCATTCCTGAGTTTGTTTTACTTACTTAGCATTTTTGCCTGCTGTGAGGTGTTTTCCTTGGATGGTTACCTACAAATACAGCACTGACCTCAGTGTGCATGAAGCAGGCCAGCACAGGCAAACAGAGCCAATTGGACATGCTCTATAAATCATCACCCACATCCTTCCAGCAGCAAAAATAAAAAGCAAAGGAGGAGGGGGTAAAATAACTGGTGAGTGTTCCACATGAGGAAATGGAGGCTATTTGGTGTCACCAGCTGGAAATACTCAGAGTGCTAAAGAGAAAGGTACCAGCATGAACTAGCTCTACGCTGGATAAAGCACTAACATTATAAATAAATGTTATCATCTTACAGATGTCTTGTATGGGTAAAATAATAGGCCTAAAAGTTCTCTCTGCTATAAAAGGCACCTCTCAAATGGCAAGTGCAGAAATGTAATACTATGACTTATGAAATCAGACTTAAATCCAACATAAAAGGCTGTCTCTTAGCATAATTCACTCGAGTTCTTCAACTCTGAATGTGTCTGAAGTGATTTCTGCTGCTCTGCTGGGCCAAATCCTAGACAAGCACCTAAGTTACCACTTCATTTCCTCACTATCCAGAGAGGAAAACTTGTCATGGGATGAAGTAAGTGAAGGGGTCCTGCTGCCCTTCTACCACAAGTTCAGTCTGGATGAGCCACAGAGCAGGATCTCAGCACACTCCACTGCACTTGTCAGCTTACATTTAGGCTAAGTCATGTTGCATTATACATTATATGATTTAGGTAAGATAGATTATTTTCTCAGAAAAAAAAAGCTTGAGGGAAACAAAGATTGTTTTTTCTGGTGTGATGGTTTTCTTGACCCCTTGCATCAGTGCATTTGACAAGGGACTGAAATTTTACCTTACTGTGTACCTAGTGATTTTTCTAATAGCCAAGTTACAGAATCAAACTTGTTCTAAGTCTAGTTCAATCAAAACTTCTGCATTCTGTATGAATGAGTATTAATTAAGGACTGAGATACTAATCTGCATTCTCAGTCTTCTTCCTGGTTCATCTGCTATTTTGAGTTCCTTGAAAGTATTCAGCATGACCCTTTGTAGGAAAAGCTCTATCCCAAGGGATCTATCTCAACAAGCGGGATCACAGCTGAAAATCCCAAGTGAAAACACACATCTAATTACTTTTAGAGATCTGGCCCAAGTCTTACTCTGCTCCTTAGCATGTCCTGCTGTATAGCTCCAGGAGTTCTTTGATCATTCTCTTTGCTAACACTCCTTTTGCTTTGAAGAGAGGGTCTTGCTGTTTTCCACTTGGTGATAGAGCACATATAATTATGGGGTGCAACAGTTAAGTCCTTTTGGCCGTATTTCCCTTAGCAAATAAAATGCTCCAGTAACTGTTCTGCAGCCCCAAGGTCAGCTGCCATGTCATCACTCACATCCATACAGCTGAATTGTCTTGTCTGTTCCCCACCACGATCTTCATCCAAAACAGGGAGACTGCATCCAAATTGCCATTGAAAGCAGTCCCCGGCTTGTGCTAACCCCTGTACTGTGCCCAGGCACTGGCTGGGCCTGCTGGCCATGGCCAAAACTACGTCAGGGATGATGCTGAAAGGTAAAATGTATGGATGACTGTGTGCCAGGGCAAGGACCCATATCCTGGTTCATTTCAGTTCACTCATGTCAGCATGGTCCTTGTGGATTTAGCTTTCACAAAGAGCCCCAATATGTTAGCTTCAGCTTCCCTGACTTTAGGCTCTCTTAAGTTAACAGTATAATTATGCTAGGCTCTCCATGCAGTCAGTGGAAAGACACTTCCAGAGGAGAATTCAGATCTCCTTATATTATACAACACACCCACAAGAGAAGCCCAGCGAAATAAAAAAATGTTTGATGTATTGATGGGAAGGAGCACTAAAAACATCAAAAGACAAAGAATCTACCACATAAATACAGCATCTCTGCTTCAAAAATATGATGGATACTAATGATCTGCTTGGTTTTTTAGGGCTGAAATGCTTTCTGTGGGTAAATGTTTCTGACTGTCCTGGGCAGATCCCCACATCATAGCTGCCAGGTGGCTTTAACCTAGAGGAAAGATTATGGACTCGTTCTCTTCATAAATCACTAGATATAGCATTCCAATGCATTCACCTCATCAGCTGGTACAAGCTGAACGTAAAACTGTCCAAAGGATTTTGGTGCAGGTCATTCTCAAACTCCTCCTAAATACACATATGAATTGACTGGGGTGAACTTGTAAACACTGAAAATAATTCTTGTCCATCAGCAGAATGGCTAATGTCCAGAAAGCCTCTCTTAGAGCCATTTCTGCCTGTGTCTGGTTTACCAATGACCATCTTTGGTTTCACAAATCCATAACTATTGTCAAACTGGAGTGATTTACAGAGCAAGAACCCTACACTATGCCTGCAGGCAGAGTTGCAAGTGCTCTCACCAGAAGCCTCTAAATTGGTATTCTGCTAGGTTCAGCTCAACAAGAAATATTCTAGGAGGGGAACTCCCTTGGTTAACAGTAATATAGTAACTTATTTCATAATAGAAATTATGTCTTAAAATAAAATGTTTGGAAAAATCTTGATTTCCATCTTCAAAAGAAATGAGATTGCTTTGCCTTTTTAGTTTTTTCTTCCAAGAGAAGTAACAAACAGAGAATAAAACCTAAAAAAAGTCTGTGAGCAAAATACATATTTGCTGCTTTATTGTTTTTCCCTTTCACAAATTGTAAGTATAATCTTCTGCATAGTACTAGTTTAGGCATTTTCTGAGTAACATACTAAAAGCAGTTCCATTTATTATTTTGCTCTTGCAATTTCAAAACCAAAACCTTGCCTTGAAACCTGACATTTGCTATTTCAAAATCTAGCTTTTCTGCATGAATGTCTGAGATTCACTTTTGGTTTTCTTTTTCTTGAATTATCATCTGTATATTCTTTGCACGCCATGCTTGCATCAAATATTGTTACTGTGTATTCTGTTAATAATGGTAAGGATTTTCAAATACCATTCACAAAATGGAGAAAGTAGTAGTTGGTTTCACTAACTTAGCTGATAAAGAAAAGTTAAAACTGTTAAATTTATTGCCAGTTTTACACCAAAAGCCTGGCCAACTGGAAATATAATCATATTTATGTTTGTGTATGTATATGTTTGTATACATATTTTATCCCTATAGCTCATATATAAGTAGGGGTGGAATTGATGTATGGTTTCCAAACTGATTAGGTACTAAGCAAAAATGACAAATTACCTCAAATAAAGAGGCAACTAAGAAGTCAGGCATAACTATTTAATGTAAAGCTAAATAAACATATGGAATAAGTTAGCAGGAAAGGCAAGTGCAGCAAAGCACAGAAATTAGTTGAAAGGCAGTTCTACAGACCTTTTTCTCTCTTTTCTCTTTTCTCTCTTGAATATGAGTCAGCAGTGCCCAAGTAACCAGGAGAGCCACCTGTGTCCTAGGGTGCATCAGCTACAGCATCACCAGCCGGGCAAGGGAGGGGATTGTCCCGCTCTGCTCTGCACTGGGGCGGCCTTACCTCGAGTGCTGGGGGCAGTTTTGGGTGCCACAATATAAGAAGGTGTATTGGTTTGGCACGGCCTGGTTTTGGGTAGCAGGAGGCCACAAAGATGGCTCCTGTGAGGAAGCTGCTGGAAGCTTCCCACCATGTCCGGCAGAGCCAATGGCTGATGGCTCTGAAGATGGACATGCTGCTGGCCTCAACTGGGCCAATGAGAGAGGTTGGTAACACCTCTGTGATGACATATTTAAGAAGAAAATCAAAACAAAGTCACAAGGTTTTGGTTCTAGTCAGAGAAGAGGAGGAGGTGAGAACATGTGAGGGAAAACAACATGGTGACACCAAGGTCAGTGGAGAAGGAGGGGGAGGAGGTGCTCCAGGTGCTGGAGCCAAGATTCCTCTGCAGGCCGTGGTGCAGACCATGGTGAAGCAGGTTGTCCCCCTGCAGCCCATGGGTCCACGGGGAATGCAGAGATCCACCCGCAGCCCGTGGGGGAGGTGCCCACACCGGAGCGGGTGGATGCCTGGAGGAGGCTGTGATCCAGTGGAAGACCCAGCGGAGAGAGAGGGCCCTGCTTCCAGGCTGGAGCAGCCTGTCCTTGGAG
The DNA here is from genome assembly GCA_013397725.1 of Rhagologus leucostigma. NCBI lineage: Eukaryota > Metazoa > Chordata > Aves > Passeriformes > Rhagologus > Rhagologus leucostigma. Next base: position 330,976 of record VZTD01006137.1, on the reverse strand, counting down.
GACTGCACCCCGTGGGAAGAGACGCACGGCACAGCAGTTTTGGGAGGACTGTGTGCCCGTGGGAGGGACTCACGCTGCAGCAGGTGTGGTTTGGCTGCTGCTCGTGAGAGTGGACCCACGCCAGGAAGTTCACGGAGAACTGTCTCCCATAGGAGGGACCCCATGGCCTCACAGGGAAGGACTGTTCTCCCAGCAGAAGAAAATCTTGGTGATGGACTGACCAAAACCCCCCTGCCCTGCCTCCCTGTGTTGTTGGTGGGAAGGAGGGAGGGCCTGGGGGGAAAGGTATTTTAAGGGCTTAGTTTACTTCTCATTACCCTCCTCTGATTCTGTTAGTAATAAATTTCACTTAGCAACTAAGGTTGAGCCTGTTTTGCCCTCGAAATATTTCTCCTGCTCTCCTTATCTCGCCATGAAGCCTCTGTTAACCTTTTTTCCTCTTTTCCCTCCTTTTGCCCAGCTGTGGTAGGGGAGGGTGGGAGAGTGACTCTTGTGAGTGCCTGGCGTTGGGCCAGTGTCAAACCACGACAGAAGGATGTAAAGCTCTTAGAGAGCAATGAAGATGGTGAAATTCTATACGAGAAACTGTGTGAGGAGCAGCTGAAGTCAATTGGTCTGTTCAGCATGGAGAAGAGGAGACTGAGGAGAGACTTCATTGCAGCTACAACTTCCTCATGAGCAGAAGATGAGGGGCAGGCACTGATCTCTCCTCTCTGGTGACCAGTGGCAGGAGCTGAGGGAATGGCCTGAAGCTGTGTCAGGGGAGGGTTCGGTTGAATATCAGAAAAAGTTTCTTCACCCAGAGGGTGGTTGGGCACTGGAACAGGCTCCCCAGGGAAGGGGTCACAGCACCAGCCTGACAGAGCTCAAGAAGCATTTGGACAATGCCCTCAGGCATATGGTGTGACTCTTGGGGACAGTGCTGTGCAAGGACTAGAGCTGGACATGATGATCTTTGTGGGTCCCTTCCAACTCAGCTTATTCTGTGATTCTGTGATTTTCATAGAGGAGCAAAGGATTACAAAGCATACTAAAAAAGCAGGGAAGTAGGTTTAAGATAGACTAAAAAAAATGAATGCCTGTGAGGCCAGATGGCCTTTTCCTGTTCCTTAAAACGTCTTATATTCTTGATATGGGTCTCATTTTCAAACTGAACTACAGGCCAGCAAAACCAACTTTTACTAGGGAGATCATCCATGTCCTACTGGCAGACACAATGACTTGTTCAGCTGAATCCCAGTCTTCAGTAAGGCAGCCCGGTCGGCAGCCTGACACACTCATTCTTTCCACCCCAAGCGGGCTCCTTGCACAGATCATAACCCGCATCCAAAACACTGAGCTGTGTCGAATGGCAAAGTGCCTTGAAATGCTCATGGTGTGGGTGCTGTGCTGATTCCCTGAACTCCCACATTCCACTGCTCATTTATATCTCTTTTCTGAGTTGGGATTTATCACCTTGTTCACAGATCCTCCCTGAGTTGTCCCTGCTTGTAGCACCTCCCTCCTTAACATAGTTGATGTGGGGGACTTTGCATTTTGGTGCATCATTCCATGAACTTATTTATTGGATTCAGTACCATGTGGAGCTGAAAGTTTCTGGAATGCATGCAGAGAGTATCTTCTTGCTCACAGGACTCTTCACACTTCTTATACTGCTTAATAATCCTGTGACAAATTTCCAAACCATGTAGCCAGGGCAGGTTTACATTGCACAGAGGCACAGGTTCTGTTGGTTAAGCTGAGTTATCAGCTATTGTTTAATACAATATTTTATGTTTACTTATTTGGGCATTCCTTTAGGGACATTTAAATGAAACTCTATCACTAACTTCTGCTGCTATTTTACTAGCTAATGTGCTCTGCACATTACAGCTGTCGACCATGGGATCAGTAATTTCCATGGCAAGGGAACTGTCCCACATACATTGGATTCCCAGCTATGAGCAATGTAGCTATGTTTGGCTAAATCACATAAAAGACTTGCAGTCTGAGTCACATTTTAAAATAGCCGAAAGATTTTATCCTTACCACAGGAGAGTTTTCACTTCTGGCCAGTTATGACTAATGATATTAAAATACACACTGCTGTAATCCTCATCACAGATAAGAAGATCTTGTCCATCACATGGCTGCCTCATTCTAGTCAATCATCATTCCTCAGGAAATCTTAACATAGACAACACTGAAAATCTTTTAAATATATCAAAGTGATTACTGACATCTCTTAAGGGATTGGCACAATAACACAAAAAGCAAAAATTGAAGGGGCCAGATTTTCAGCTGTGGTAAGCTAAAGTGTCTAATATATACAGCAATTGAAAAGTATATTTTAGGGACACACGGAACAGACCTTTGTGTAAAGAAGTTTCTATCCCAAATAGCCTTTGAAATTCTCATTTAGAGAGCTCTATTCAGAGTCACAAAGTAAGATGTGAAGTGTCCTGTTAGTCTGCGCTGTGTAAGCCAAAGATTTATCACTATTAAGTTTATAACCATCAAAAACAATGATAGCAATAATGATTTTCTTTCATTGCAAAACTGGCTAATTTTAGATGGAAGGATATTCTGAATGAAATGTCTCCTTACTTCAGAAAGGTAGTGGTGGCACCTCAGCCCTTGCAACAGCAAGTAAAAGAATGTTAACCTCACAGCCAAAAATTTATGTCCTACTGTCAGTTAACCAGTAGTCCTGATGAAAGTAAAAGTGAAAGCTGTTATAGTAGTGTCAAGCAACTGTAAACACAGTCTGAAGAATTAAATTAGCTGAATACAGAGCGGAGAAAAATAAAATCCTGAATTCCAATTCTTTGTAACATTTACTAGTCTGTTCTTCCTTTCCCTGATGTCTGTCACTCTTTTTGTCTTAAAACATTTAATAGAAAAAAAAGCCATAAGAAGATTAGCGTGAACAACAGTTCCTAAAATGAACTTGAAGTTTGGCATATCTTTTCCAGATCTAAAGAAGAGTCTCTGTGTCCCAAAGTTTCTCTGGTTTTCTGACTGGTCTAAAAATGATAATTACTTCTCCCCACAAACCCTGCTTCAAGTGGGCTTCTTCAATCCAGGGTCCAGTATTATTCCTATTGAAGTGAATGGAAACTTTCAATTGCCTTCATTATAGCAGGACCTGGCCATTACCTTGAAAAGACATCTGTTCCTACTGAACAAGATTATTGATTACTCAGCAGCTTCATTTCTGACTTGGGAACTAGAAAGTTGAGAAATTAAGGCATTCAAAAGAGACTATCCTAATTTTAAGACTAATGGTGACACTGAGAGCAAATGTTCAGCCCTAGAAAATAAACAGATGACTACAGAGAAGTAAAATGAACTAAAATATTATTTACATTTTGATGCAATTGCTCAGTGGAATTTTGGTGGATGAAATCATCCCACAAAAGGGGAAAGGGGAAGGTTTCCCTCCCTTCCTCCAGAACAGAAGACAGGAACCAGGCCCTACATTTTTATGTGACACCAGTGTGTTCTTATATGGTGTCTAAAGACGAAGAAACAGCAAGAACCATCCCACCACAAATAAACCCATAAAATTCAGGCAAGACTACCTGTAGTCCTCCAGAGAATCCAACAGGTCAGCAAAATGCTTCTCGAAGCTTTATTTGTCTTCTGGGCCATGTAGCTATGAGCTGTGGGATGGGATGAGTAGGAGTTACGTAATCACTAGCTGCCATATTTCCAAAGGACTTATGATGGTTTTTTTCATCCCATGTGGTGAATACTGCAGGATAGAGGTGCCCAAATTGCTCTGCCAAACCTGTCTCATACCGATTGCTCCTCACACCCACACAGGGAAACATTCTCTGTTTGCTATCTCAGCCTGGGAAACTGTGAAGTTACGTCAGTGCTAAATCTATCAGAAGCATCATTTTTCTTATTTTAGATGTTACAGTCCTGTTTGTGCATTAGGTGTTACCTGTTGAGGTTTTGGTCTGGTTTGCTATGTTGTTTCCACAACTGCAGGGTGTTGGTGGTCCCTATGTCATATTTGTGTAGCCGACTACTTGACCTTGGTAAAGTATTTTGCACTGGTCATCAGTGACTTTCATCCCTGTTTTCCCAGGCTTGCTCTCTAGTTTGTAGGGATCGGTTTGATATGCTCAGTTTGACACGTATAGAGCAATTTCTGTTACAGTCACCTTGACAAAGCGGTAAGCAGCTCCCTGATCTACATCATCGCCGTTACTGATGACGGCACCAAACAGTCTACCAGACACGGGACAGATCCTTAGTGACATCCTCTTCATGCATCCTTTGAGTTTAATAGCAAGCAGTTGATAACTGCCATTAAAGGACAGTTTTTAAAGAAATCATGCACCCAAATCAGAGTAGTTTTAGTCAAAAGTCTGTGGGGTTTAGGGCACAATTCATAGAATCCTTAAGCCAGAGTCTAAAACAGGCCAAAAGAATCTCACCACTGAGATGCCAATTTCTTTCTATTGACTATTCAGATACAGATATCCACTCTGTACATGTCTAAAACTAGATAAGGCAAATTTCAGCTGTTTGCTCCTTTTCAGTTTTCTGTAACCTCATCTGTGTTGTATAAAATGGTCTCAAGCAGCCCCTTGCGATTTCATCATGCCCAAAGCAACCAGCTTATCTAGGTACCTTCTTACTTGTTTTTCTTTATTCTGGCTTGAATTCTTACCCTTTGAGTGCAAATGAGGATCATGTTATCCAACTGAAGCAAAACAGCATTAAATATTTTTGCCTCTTTGCAACTGTCATTCTTGTCCCCTTGAATAATGGGCCCATTGTTTCCTTCCCACTTTCCACTTGCTGCTTATGTGCTTATGAAATATTTTATTGTTACACATTTTATTGCTTGTTAGTTTAACTCCATTCCATGTCTGACTTTTTTGATTTTCTGATCTTTTCTACTATTTCAAGGACTAACAGTTTTTGCAGTAGTTGGTTGTTGCAAAAAGGCTCTAGAGGCTGACCCAGTACACATCAGAAGCTAGACTTGAAAAGCTCTGTAGGATATAAAGGTAACATTTAGATGCTACATGTTGACTGGAAAAATAATTATTTAGATAAAAAAACATAACTTACTGTAGTTGCAAATTGATGACATGTCACAGTCCCAAGTGCCGAGAACCTCGGCTCCTATGGAGCACTATGGAGAACTGCACAGAGAAAACTGCTACCACTGCTTGTAGTGAGATTGCCATTTGGCAATGAAGACTTCCTTGAAAGAAGTCAAGAGCAAAGAATATTTCAGCTGCTGATATGAGCATTTTCTTGAAGTCTGGAACAAGCTGAAGTTTAAGCCCCAGTACAGCATAAGTAGCTGACAGCACTGGTATCTGTCTCTGAGAGTTGCAAAGTCTTCAGGAAAGACTGTTGCTTTGGCAGGCAGAGACAAAAACCAACCTGCAAGGGACTGCTGAGAATTAGAAAGGCAGCTACCTAGATAATGATTCTCAAACTAGTAATGGACAAATAATAATGACCTAACACATCTTTTGCTTATAAGATGACCTATAAAAGCTTTTGTATTTGTAAAAATCTTAACTATAAGCAACAAAGAGCAAAACATCTGTTGCTTCAGTTTGACATTTATCTACAACAACTGTCAAGATATTTCCTAGATTATGTAACAGTGAGATTATTTCCTAGATAATGTAACAGTGCTCCTACTTAATAACTGCAATTACTCTAAATCTGTCATAAAACTGTAGAGTTTAACTAGACTATGAGGGAACATGTTATAACATTTAAAATGTATTTTATAAGATATTTCATTATACATTTTAATGGTGGGATTCTCATAATTTCTGCTGTGTTTGCAATCACACTACGGTCAATATTGCATTTAATTATACACCTGAAAATACAAATATGCTGGAAGCAGCCAAAGGGACTTTGGTTCAGACCAAATCATAAGGACACTAAGGTCTAGAAGACAAAACAGTAAAGAAAAAGCAATAAATAAGCAAAGGGAACAATAAACAGCACTCATCATCATCTTTTTTGTTAATAATAGGTTACAAATACCCTTCTTTTGGAGAGTATTCAATGACCTTTTCAAATCACAGATCCCATCTTCCTCCAGACAGATTCTCCTAAATATAAAATTCAGTCATTTCTCTTTTTGCAAATGTAGATCAGTAAACGTGCATTTGTTTCTATTCACATATTTCTATTAAGTGAAGAAGTTTTCTAAAATAAGAAATTCTCTTCGACTGAGAACTCTCTGAATGAATCATTAGATGCCAGAAAATAATGTTCCAGCTCTGGGACTGTTTGTCAATGCAGACCAGTTACAATGACAATAATGGTTGTTTTACTTTATACAAGAAACTAGCCAAAACCAAATGATATGATACATTGATTTCAAGCTGGATGCATGTCAGAAAAGCACCGCAAAAAATCTTTCCATCACAAAATATAAGGCTAGACTTGAACTGACTTGGCTGTAGAAGACATTTTGTCTTTTTTCAGAAGAAATCCATGTTGTTCAGGGTTCTTGGGCAGAATAATATAAAAATATCTTGAGCTTCTCAAACTAGCTAGTCCATTCTCTGTGAAATAAATGGTTCAGTCTGTGAGACAAATAAGCAGTTTCATTAATGTTTACCTCTCTTAAATGCAAATAAACGAAAAATGAATCAAACAGAAGTTCAATATTTAATTCATTTTTCCTGCTTTTCTTGGTAGCTTTCCCTTTCCTTTCATTCAGCATGTGCTTACCATTCTCTTGAGCAGTGCCTTTAGTGGGAGAAGTTATGTTTCACCGGTATTTGTCACATAACTTGGCTTTCTAACACTGAAAAATGGACCACTAAGGAAGCCACTGTATCTCATCATCTGCTGCTTGGTGCCTACCACGTGTATTCCTGATACATGTTGAGGAGGTGAGTGCACAGTGATTCACAGAGGCCTGACAAGAGACATGAGAACAAATCCCAGCCCTGAAGTGTTTTAAGGAAGTGCTTCAAGGATTTCTGTGGCTGAAGGAACTCAGAGATTGCTGGCAAGGTGAGAGCTGGAGTGAGCACTCATAGTATTCCAGGTGTTATATTTTTGCATTGAAAATACACAGGGAAGAGCTGCACAGGTGGGGACTGTAGCTGTAGTCATAGTAATGGGATGAGTTCAGAAATGCTCTTCCTGTGAATCAGCCTGGCTGTAAAAAGGTCACATGTGAATGCTACCCCTTGCAGGAAAAGCCCAGGGTATTGCTTCTCATGCATATCCCCGGGAGCCATTCAGGGTGTGTAGGCTTCATATCCGTGTGCTGTGACCCTGCACACTCTCGCTCACAGTCCCCACCTCTTCTAGCAAAGAAAGGCATGCAAAGCCATGCCTGACCTGGCCTGCACAGCCTGGCCACAGCCACCCCTACAGCCCTCCAAATCAGGCTGCCCATACAGAAACCTTCCTACACGTACAGGCTCTGCTGCCACAGGCAGAAGGTCTGCCAGAGACTCTTCTATCAATCCAGCAGTACAGCCAGCATCCCAGGGCCTCCACTGGTGCCACTGCAGACACTCTACACTATCCAACACCAAGTTCACAATGAAGCCAACAGGGAAGGGTGATTAACATCCTTTAATATAAGAGCCTCCTCTCATCTACTATTTAAATGACATCAAAAGTGAATGAGTAAGATTTGATGCCTTCTTTTTACTGCTTCCTGTGAATAATCATATATGGTAGAGCCAAATTCTCACCAAATACCAAAAATTACTTTTGGTGACCACAGAATATATGAATGAGATCATCAGGAATTATGATGAAATGGCATCAGAGCTCATGCACCTGACAAGGTAATGCCTAATAGAGACAGGCTGTCTCCAGTTTGTAGAGAAATGGCGAAGGTTATATCACAAAAAGCAACATAAAGGGACGTGATCACAGGGCAAGAAAATGGAGGAGGGGAGGTAACAACCAAGAAAAGGAAATATAATATCCTGTAAAAATCAAAACAAGGCAAAAAACCTTTCCAGGGAAAAGAAAGCAAAAAGGGAAACAGAACAAACAAACAAAAAAAGAAGATACTATGGATTAAAATAAAATTATCAGGAAGGAGAAAACAAATGAGACTACAGCTTGGGGAAAGGAAAAATATCATAAAAGAGTCTGCATTTAGACTCATGGAATTGATTTTACTTGCACACTTAATAGCTAAATATACAGTATTTATCTGAAAAACTTTCATGAGTCAATGTAGAATGAGAACAGGGTGGAAGATGATAATTTCAAATAATGGTTGCTGATGTTATTTGAGAAAAGTCTTATTCCTCTGCAGAAAATTCAGCCACTGGGCTTTTGTAGTTAAAATAAAAATACTTTCCACTAGACTTTTTTTATAGTGAGTTATAAAATCTACAAGAATAAGAACAAAAGCCAATGCAAGACTTATGCAAGACTGGGTAATGTGTGTTGCTCTACAACTGCTGTTGTGTTTTTAATTTTCTTCAAGTGATTTGCTTTTACCTGTTCATTTCCCTGTGTGTATGATCTTTCAAAAATTTACTGACATCAGCCATGGGCTAACCAAGAACAGTGCCACTGTTATCAGTAGGGAAAACAGACTATATGAAAACAAGCCTTTTACAAACAGAGGAAACATCATTGCAAACTATATTACCCAAAAGGGCTTACAGCTGTCTTAAAAAGGAGTAGGTCGGTAGCCTAAATCAACCATAGCAGAATCCATTTAGTGACAGAATTGAGAGGTGATCTTTATGAAGTGAGGACTGACAAGGGACCATGGGTTTTAGCAAATAACCCAACTTCTGGACCACAGGAGACACACGTTTGAAAAATCTGTGGAGGAAAAACCTCAAGAAGGGTGCTAGAAGGTTTCAGCTTCTGCTGCTGTTTTTGTGAACACTTGAACAGTGTCAAGGGCACGGTTCCCAACACACTGGAACCTGCCATATGTTGGCACTCACTATATGTGTAAAGATATTCACCTCTGGCATGAAACTTCTTGGGACAATGCAAAGTGTTATAATATCAGCTCTTGAGTAGAGGATTTTCATGTTACCATCTGCATTCAAAATGCAGGAGTGCTTCAGATTTACAAAGAAGATAAAATAGTAATGGCATGTATGGACTAGAAACAACCAGGGCTCCACAGTGCCAGGTGTGCCATTATACCATCACAGTCTAGAACCAGGACAAATGGCCCAAACTCTGGCAAAATGAGCATAGCTCCACCAGCCCACCTGAGCCCAACTCAATACCTCCCCATGGAGCTCAGCAGTTTGACCCAGCACACCCTTAGTCCAAACACTTTCTGTATAACTCACCCTTCCTTTTCCTGCTTCCCTGTGGACGTTCTTGCAACATCTGGATCTGTTCTTAGTTAAGGACAGGAAAAGAATGGAGTGAAGATGCTGTTATTAGCCTTACATATCAGTGCCACAGAAGAGCACGAAGAGTTTGCTTGCATTTTTACATCCTCAGTCTGCATTTTCACTGTTTTCTGCCTCTTCCAGTTCCTGCAGAACTCCCAGCTGCAAATAGGCCCACAATAAATGGAACTTTTGCATCAGCCACAGAACTCTGAAACTTGTAAAACTTCTCAGACTTTCCATTTCCATATAAGCTACAATAATTCTTGCTAAACTTTGTATTTAAAATAACTGTACTCTGTATGTATTTTTCCCTGCATTACGTAATCGGAAGAGAGATCTGGTATCTAGCACAGGGCTGAGTGGTTGTTTTTTTTTTTCAGTGAGCTACAATAACTCCATATGCCAAAACATTAAAATAGCTCCAGTTTTTTTTGCAAGTGGGAATAAGGCATATGCAACTTTCTCCATATGAATTTTTAACCTGCTATCTCCCAAGTTTCTTATAAGCAATGTGAGTATGTAAAGTTACTCTTGTTCAAACAGAAATTAATCTTGAGATGAATATATACCAAAACCAGATTTTCCACTGGCAACATACCACAACAACTTACTATCATATTTTTAATAACAAGATACCTGGAGAAATCTTTATACGAGCAAATGTTAGAAATGGGTATGTTGATTTAGGTAACTGACAATACAATGAAGCAGATTGAAGTTTTATTTCCCTAAGCCCATGATGCCAACAAGGTAAGGGCTTGCAGCACTGTTTTTTATAATGGAAGCAAATTAGCATACTCCTAGCTGGTATGTTTAGTTGTTAACTTTAACCTTATGCAACAACAAGACACGTGGAAAATGCTGCAACTCTTTAGCCAACAATTCTTAGTTTACTCGGGGATGGGTTCCCACTCACAGTTACAATTACCCCAGTTGTTTTGCCAATCAAGCACGATGGAAACACTGCTGCTAATTTACTAAGCATCATACTCACCTACACCATCGCAGACTTCAAATCTCTTATCTGACTGACTGTGGTCCTGCTTACTGACTTCATAATTCTTTGTTTTCCATTTAGGATTTTGTCCTGTTCCTTCCCCAGCCAAATTTTGCTCCTAACCTCACCCACACATACTCATTTAGTATGTGAAACCAGCTGGGAAGCATAAGAAGCTTATGGGGCTGAGACACGGCAGAAGGGCCAAAATAGAGATTTATGGCCCCTAAGCCCTAAGATTGAGAAGTGATGGAGGATAAAAGGAGCAGCAACCTGCTGAGAAAAGTGCAGACAAACATTCCCAGAGGAGAGGAAGTCTAATTTTTGAAAGGCTTTTAGCAGTGGGCTTTTCTGCCCTAGATGCACCTCCGTGTTAGTGTCTGCATAGTTTCCTCCTTCTGCATACATGCCTTCTCCAAGCTGCCCTCCCACACCCCAGCCCCCAAGTGGCCACTTTCACCTCGTTTTCAGCAAAATGTCAGGAAGCGTCAAGTTGAAAGGGATCCCAGTGGGTATCTGGGATCCCTGGCCAAGCAGGATTATCCTTGCACAGGATTAGGTGCAGACAGTTCTTGAATGTGTCAGTGAGGGCGGGAGACTCCACAACTTCTCTGGGCAATCTGTTCCAGTGCACAGTCACCTGCACAGTAAAGTGTCAGTTCAAAACTGCAAATTAAGGAAAAAATTCCCTGTCCAAAGCTGAGTCACCATGCCGAGATACAGCCAGACTGGCTTCTACCTCGGCTCCTGGGCTTAATTTCCCATTGGCCGTGTGCCGTTGCAGCTCTGAGTAAAACACGGGGAGAAGAGATGCATACGAACAGAAGCCCAGCTGAATTTGGACAAGTTGTAGTTTTATTATGCTCTCTTCCTATGTCTCTACTTTTCTTGTCTTTTACTTGCCTTTCGGTTAGCTTTTTGTTGTGTCACCTCTGCATCCACTTTGGCTCCTCTCCGCTGGCATGAAATGCTCTGCTGCCAGAGCTGAAAATGCTGAGCCAGCCTCAGGGGTCTTGTGAAGAATGTTGCTCCATTGCTCCATACAATCTAGCTCAGTGTTATTGCTTGTAAAATAATCCTCTTTTAAATACAACCACCTTACAACCACTTTACAGCCTCCTGTGGCAATGAATTCCACATGCTTCTTAAAGACCATATACTTCATTTTATTTACCATTCATCGTATTCTTTGTATAGTTATTACAAGCCAAACAGGGAGTGAGATACACACATTTGTTTTACCGTTTCACTGTATATTCCACATTCTTAACCCCTTCAGTCAGCCACCTTTAATAAAAGATGAGCAAGATTGTTATTCCTATTACAATTTTAAAATTAAACATCAATTCTACAATAATGTAATAAATATAAAGATTCTCCACGGCCTCCTTCAGATGATATGTTGTATATTTTGTATACGCAGCTATCATAACTTCATTCACTGATTAAATAAGGTTTCTACATTTCCTTTTACTGAACAATTTAAAATACTTATTTTAAATAATCCAAAATTTTCTTTGGAGAAATATACATTTGAATTAGGAGTGTGTGAATGTTGTAGACGGGGGACCGATCTTTAATAAATGTGCCATAGTCCTTTCTCCATTGTATTTCAGTTGTCTAATGTGAATATGAAAACATTATAATTCATTTTCTGGGGAATTTGTTTCACTAAGAATTTCAGAACAGTTCTCCTACCAGAAAATCCACCTTGACGTACCTTGCCAAGACCCCTGTTGAGTCAATTTAAATAAATTACTATAACAGCTTGAGTTTTCATGAAAAAGAGAATTGAAATAACTTCTAATTTGACAGCATGTTTACATTTATTTATTTATTTGTTTGTTTGTTTGTTTGTTTAGACTTACTCTCATTACGTCCAAGCTCTTCTTCATCTCCCTCACTTTAACACATCTCCTTTGGAATAGAAAAAAGAGTGCATAGGAGACCCACAAAATATGAAACCTGTCCAAATGGAAAGTTCTGGCATTTTGGCTCTTGCCATTAAGCACTTGGAGCTGTAACCTCTGGTGAATGTGTGCCAGCAGTCTCTGACTTGGCCTGTGGGCAGACACCAGACCATGTAGCCATGGTCACCAAACAAGGTGTCCTGAGTATTGGAAGCAGGCGACAGTTTAAGGCAGAGTCCTGTGGCAGTATGTGTGTACTGAATAGTGTAGTTATGAAAAGATAGGCTGTGATTTCTCTCTTTAAATATACCTGTGCGCTGCTCCTAAAATCTCAGACTCTTGACCGTTGGCATTGTAACCTTCTGTTCCTTCCGCAGATGAGTTTTCAGGTTTCTTCTACTTGAACTCTTAATGCTGGTTGGTGTTGATCTTCTTGTTAAGATTGATTACATCAGACTTGATAAAAAAGACATAGAAAGAAAATCATACATCTCTGTACCATACTGTGCAGCTTCAATTATAGCAACGACAACAAAGGGCAACAGACAGCTCACAGTCATTCAGAAAACTTTTTTTTTCCTATTAAGAAGACATTAAAAATCTTAATTCCCCACATTCTCAGTTTGTCTTCCAATGAAAAGTACAGTTGATTGAAATGCTAATGAGGGTAAAAGGAGATGAACAAGGAAAGGATTCTATGAATCTACAAAGATGGCTTTGCAAAGACACAGAAAAAGCTAATTATTAGAATGTCTGTCATCAGATATTATCATGTCTGTCATCTGGTGCTACCAGAAATGCTGTGTGGTGGCCTCCTGGTGTATACTAGAAATTGCTCACTTGCCTTTACAGGAACTCATCTTAATTTCATAAAGGTGAGTAAATGGTGGTGGGAATATTTCTTTTCAGTTTACTCTTTTTGTCTTGAATTCTTAAAAAAAAAGGTGTAAAACATTTATTTATTTACTTATTTATTTTAAATCATCACTGTTTTTAGGCTATGGGGACTCTGTTACAGTAAAATGTGAACAGCCTGACCTTCTTATAATTTGAATTTTATACCTGGCTTTTTGGTAGTAACAGGAATTCAGCAGCGTTTTTCGTCATGGTTATATTTACAGGCTTGGGGCCCTGATAATGTTACAGCTAATTGTCCTAATAACAACCTAACCCAGCAGCAAACCCTGTCATTTCCTCTTAGCTCACCTCCCCCTTCTCCGGATACCTGTACATGTGTAAAACAATGTTCTTCTTTACTGGCAATGCAGACGTACAAAGAGCCATCCTTTTCTGAGATTTCAGTGGGAAATCCAGGAAGACAGGCCTTAATTCTGTGTGTAAGGATAATGTTCTATAGACTAGCAGTACAATCTCAGAGGCAAAATATTTTCTCTATTACAGCAAAGAATTAACATAAAGCTTAATCTTGTAAAGATATGTTTCTGTATGGCTCATGAGGTTTTCATTTAGACAGCAAACATCCATAAGAAGAAAATCTTCATTCAAGGACAAATCAGTCAAGAAACTCTCAGCTTCAAAAATGTTTGGTGTGCTTGTATACAAACAAAAAATGCTACAGTGCTTGTGCACAAACATTTGATAGAACTGCATTCCAGTTTGCATGAAGTAACATGATTCATCTCTTACAGACTCAGAGAATCATCAAGATTGGAAGTGACATTCCAGATCATCCAATCCAACCGTCAACAGCCTCCTAAACCATATATCCAAGTCCCACATCCAGACACCTACAAAAGACTTCCACAGATGGTGATTTCAACACATCACCGGGCAAATTATTCCAATTCCTAACCCCATTTTCAGTGAATTTTTTTTTCAATATCTAATCTGAACCTCCTCTGGTGCAACTTCAGGTCATTTCCTATCATGCTTTCACTTCAGACATGGCAGAAGAGACCAGCCCCCACCTCACTACAACCTTCTTTCAGGCAATTGTAGAGAGCAATGAGCTCCCGTCTGAACCTCCTTTTCTTCAGACTAAACAACCTCAGTTCCCTTATAGGACTTGACCTCCAGACCCTTCACCAGCTTCATTGCCCCTCTTTGCATGCTCTGCAGTACTTCAATGTCATTTTTGAAGTGAAGGATGCAAAACTGAACACAAGACTTAAGGTGTGGCCTCACCAGTGCCGAGTACAGGAGGACAGTCACTGCCCTGGTCCTGCTGGCCACACTATTGCTGATACAGGCCAGGATGCCACTGGCCTTCTCGGTCACCTGGGCACACACTGCCTCATGTTCAGCTATTGACCAGCATCCCCAAGTCCCTTTCTGCTGAGCTACTTTCCAGCCACTTTGCCCCCAGCCTGTAGCACTGCAGGGATTGTCACAACCCAAGTGCAGGACCCAGCACTTGGCCTTTTTGAATCTCGTACAAATGGTCTCAGCCCATCAATCCAGCCTGTCCAGATCTCTTTGCAGAGCCTTCCTGCCCTCCAGCAGATCAACATTCCCACCCAGCTTAGTGTTGTCAGCAAACTGACTGAAGGTGCACTTGATCCTCTCATCCAGATCATTGATAAAAATATTAAACAGGACTGGCCCCAATACCGAGCTTCGGGGAACCCCACTAGTGACCGGCCACCACCTGGGTGTGGCACCAATCACCAGCACTCTCTGGGCCTGGCCATCCAGCCAGTTTTAATCCAGCAAAGGGTGCACCTGTGCAAGCCATGGGCTGCCAGTTTCTCCAGGAGAATGCTGTGGGAGATGGTATCAAGCACTTTATTGAAATCTAGACAGACAACATCCACAGCCTTTCCCTCACCAACTTAGTGGATCACTTTGTCCTAGAAGGAGATCAGGTTGGTCAAGCAGGACCTGTCTTTTGTAAATGTATGTTGGCTTGGCCTGATCCCTGCATGTGCTGTATGACGGCACTCAGGAAGATCTGCTCCATGACCTTCCTGGTACTGAGGTCAGGCTGAGAGGCTGGTAATTCCCCACATCATCCTTCCAGCCCTTCTTGTAGATGAGCATTATATTTGTTAACTTCCAGTCAAGCGGGACTTCTCCCGTTAACCAGGACTGCTGGTAAATGAGTAAAAGTGGCTTGGTGAGCTCTTTTGCCAGCTCCCTCATTACTCTTTGGTGCATCCCATATGGAAAAAATTTATTAAATTTATTGAATTTAATAAAGAGAAAAGGCCACCTTGGTGGTCTCTATAATATTGGTCCAGGTAGCAGGGAGTTGTGAACCTAATAGTAGTAGAGTCTTCAAACCTTAACTCTACGCTGGACATGAACATACAGCTTCCCTATAAAGGCTTTGTGTTGTTCACAGCCACCTCTGGGACACAGCATAACTGTAATTCCCCACCATCGAGACAGTGCCAACACACAATGGTGGAAGACAGAGTGACACATTTTTTTACCACCACATGCAACTTCAGAAAAGCTTTAAACAGCATAGAGGTAATAAAATATGAAATTCTGAAAAACTTACAAGTTAATCTAAAAAATAAGAATGTGCAAATGTGAGAAAAGAGTAAATGAAAGCTGATTTGCACACAGCCAGTGTTAAATAATACTGATGCTAAACCCAGTTTGGGGGACTTAATGTGTTTGTTTGTTTGCATTATATCTTTCACATCTGCTAATCATATCCTCATGTCTGCAGAGGTGGAATTTCTCATAATTAGTGGAAATATAACAGCTTTGTATAAAACAAGCTTGTAATAAAAAGTGTTTTGACACTTCTACACAGGTTATAATCCTGAGAACTATATATGGACACAATCCAAGTCTGACAATGAAACAAAAACCTACAAAAAAAAAGCAAAAAATCCAGACAAACAAAGAAAAAAAAAAAACAACAACAAAAAACTGTTGGAGTTTTCTTTTTCTTGGTATTTAGATGATTTTCTATGGCTTTTTATGAGAAGTGATTTTACAGCCTTCTTCCAGCTGATTGTCCATGCACTTTTAAGTATTGGCAAACGTTGAACATATGTAGGTCAAAGGCACACTTTTCAATCATCTTTCATTTTTATGGGCAATAGTTGTATATTAAAGTAGCAGAAAAGCAGCTTAAGCCCATAGCAACAAGACTGCTCTCGGCCCTGAAGGAGAACCCTGTGTCCCTCAGCCTCACAGGAGATTGCTATATCCTGTACAAACTGTGAGCAGCTAGATTTGGGAGAGGTTTTTATTAGGCAGAGATGCACAGAGGTGTGGGGTTTATACTTGTATTCTTGTGTGCATCCAGTCCTGATTCTTGCAGGCCCTCAGTTTCCTCTTTGCAAATGAGAAATATTGCAATAATTGCAGAACTTATAAACATCATTTTAATTTTAATTAATGTCAACTTTAAGAGAGTGTTGTAACGAGTATGTAACTATTCACAAAGATATCTTGTAAATTAGAGGTATTCAATACCTTATAGGAATCATTCATCACTTTCCAAGGGCACTGATGCCCATTTCTTTCCCTGCTTTTACCATGCACATATAAACTGCCAGCCTTCCTTTCTCCTTTGGGTTTTTCAGATCCATCCAGGAGCAGTGCTCGTGCATCTGGCTAAAAGTAGAAAATTATTTCTTCCAGGAGAAGCTTATCCCAGTATGGGGAGGATGTGCTTTGTCATCACACGGGCAGGGCAAAGAAACTACAATCCTCTTTGTACAGCAGAGATACTGAAACAGTGACTTACGACAGCCCTGCCCCGAGGGGCACTGATGCAGAACTCACTCAAAATGACTAAGGTGGTATATGTCTTACTCCATAACTCCAGGCACTTTGCCTCAGCCGAGTTATTGCTAATGCTCTCCTAGGGAGACAGAGTTTGAAATGGTCTTCTAGCAACGTGGAGTTAGTCAATCAACAATTTATGTACACCACTTTTCTCTTTTCCACAGAAGTGATCTTTCAAAAGAAAATTATCCACTAAAGTTTCCACAATTCTTTTCTGCAGCATTTGCTTTCAAAATAATTTTTAAGTGGGTTTGCCATAAAGAATGTTCAGGACAACCAAAAAATTTTGCAGAATAGTTACATAAAATTTTGAACTTAAAAAAATCACAAATCAAAACACACACACTCCCCTTTCCCCCCAACATGTAAGACCAGTTGGAAACCCTGTGCTTAAAAATATCCACCCTTTAAGATACGCAATGATTTTCACCTGGTAGATAAATGTACTTGACCTTTTTGCTTTAATGCTGTTTCTCCTTTCCATTAACGAAAATAGCTCTAATTATATTTTCTTGCTTTTCACAGTAACTAAACTCTATGAATAGGTGTATGAAAATAGACAGCTATAACAGACAAATGTAAAGTCATCACTCAAAACCTCATTCACTTCACTAATTGCAGATGATTATTATAAAAATGTGTTAGTGCTTACTATGACCTGCAAAGGGGAAAACAGTGAATCAATCAAGATTGCAATTATGTTCTGAATACCGTTAATAACCAGACTAAGATGGGCATTCAGCAGATAATTAAGTTAAAACACACAAGTTTGTTGTGTTGTTTTTAACAGACCCCACAGCAGTTTTCCATCCTGTAGTTCATCACCCTTGTGTGAGCTTTCCCCAAGCATATCTCCAGCAATGCAAAGCCACTCCAGAGAATTAAGAAGCCAGTAAAGAGAACAGATTTTCCAGATACCTCCCCAAAGCAAAGAAGTTGGTAGTGACTTGTTTGTTCGAGCATCTTCTCTCCAAATAAGCCAGACAAAAAGTAACAACCTGTGAAGAGACACTTGCTCTCTGCGACAGAGAACAGGCAGTTGTGCAAATGGCCAGCAATGAGCTAGAAATGCCCAGAAGCTTCACCCTCTTAATAATCCTTGTGAGGGCTCTGAAGCTAAATTTAAACTTGTCCTCATCAGAGATGCTCTGAACTGAGTGGTGTTTTGCCACAGTCAGCAAAACTGTGCTTGCATCAACATAATGGGCTCCTCTGCAGTAGAGCGCTGAATAACTGACCTCTGTGGAGCTGCATTTTCCTGATGAATTTGCTTCTTTTCAGAACATTGATTTTAAGTTAGAAGAGGTTTAAATTGTCATAAGCATTTCCCCTTTTATATTTTCCCTAAGTTACCACTGAGAAACTGTATTCAATCCTGTTCTTGTTGAGGGTAGATTTTCCCACCTCACATCTCATTTTTATTTCCTTTAACCACTCTCAGCTCTTCACAAGCTTCTTTTGCTTACAAAAAGTTAGGGAAAGGGAAAAAAACCAAAAGCACAACAAAACCACTGCAAGTTGGCCAATCTACCTTTCCAAAAGTTATTCTGAAAGAATTCTGAAAAGTTATTTTCAATTAACTTTTTGTTTCATTCTTCACTTTATACCCAGCTGCAAGAAAGCAAGAAAATGTGGAATAGATGTTCAGTAGTACAAAGAGAACACAAAAAAGTGGGAAAAATAACAAAACCAGTTTGAGCCTCTCTCAAAAAATGGCAGGCATGTTTGAGATTAATAGATTCAATACAAAAAAACAAACAAAAAGCCTGTAAAAACATTTTCTGAAAAAATTTTGAATGAAATAACCAGTGTTATGAATTATTTCATAAAAGTATTTACATATCAATGTTAATTGATAAAATAATTTAAATTGGACAATTTCAAAGTATTAATGTTTTATGCCACTGAAAATAGAATTTAAAGTGACCTAAGAGCAGTCCTGAGGCAAACATAGTGACTTTATTATGGGCAAATAGTTACCCAGAAGATGCAGAACCTAACTATGAATGCATAGAAGATCTAATTTCTTTATTTTACCTTCTGTTTATATACATAACATACACTGAGGTGAGTTAAGCTTTTAAAAGTATTGTCTCTTTTGAGTTTGTGTGAAGAAAAATTAATCCTGAAATTCATGTGTTCATACAATGACCAAATCAGTGGCTTCATTCCTTCTATAGTGGGCAGCAGCTAAGAGCTGTGCTAGATTCCCCAGCCAGTGAGATGGGCCAGGTCTGTTCTTCTCCAGATAGGAAAAGTTCCTAAAATATCTGAATTCCAGTTGTACCTGCATCCTTTGCAAGTAAGAGAGAAGGGGTAGACTTTCCCACTTTTAATAACTTACCAAGTTGGTAAACACAACAGGTGAGATTCATGTAATGACATGAATAACATCATTATTTACAGCAAATTTAACTTTCTGCTGGGCTTTAGTAATGATGCCCTCCTGCTACCCAAACCTTGGTACATGAACACAATGCAATACTCAAGAGAGAGAGAGTCACTTACTGGAAACAAAACTTCCAATGTATTTTAGATATTTACGTTAGGACACAAGCTTTCGT
This sequence comes from Rhagologus leucostigma, assembly GCA_013397725.1. Lineage (NCBI taxonomy): Eukaryota > Metazoa > Chordata > Aves > Passeriformes > Rhagologus > Rhagologus leucostigma. Next base: position 311,460 of record VZTD01006137.1, on the reverse strand, counting down.
ATTTGATGAATAATATTCTACAATCATCTACTTCTTTCTACTATTAAAAATCCCTCAGTACCTATTTAAATAGGTATACTGATACTATGAATCTCTGAAATAATTGAAAGATATTTTCAGAAGTCAAGCACTTTCTACTGAAACATTATTTTCTTGCCTCAACAAATTCATCACTTTCCAATGGACTTTTGTTGAGAGCTCCTAGAAGCTTTGTGATGATTAATTATAAATGAGATGATAGAAATTTAATCAATTCCATTAAGAGACTATTTCACATTCAAACCGGTATCATGTTAAGATTTGCCTTGTAACATCTCAGCTAAATATTCACCACTTGTTTTCCACACTGCTGTGAGTATTTTCTTTAGGTAGCTTGCACAGTTTTCTTCCTGAAGCTTTCAGGTCTTTATGTACCAAGAGACCTAAACAACTAAAAGGAAAGCAATCACTCAGGCTTTCTGTTTTTGTGTAATTCCAAATCACACTATAACGACTATTGTTAAACTTCTGCAGAATGAGAGAAGAATGGGTCAGAGATTGAGGAAAACAAGGTTTAAGGAGTCAATTTGGAGCACCATAGCAAGAATCAGTGTACTGCTGGAACTAGCACCTCTATGAGATATAAAGCTGGTTACTTGTGACAATTGAAGGCTCCAGAGCTTTTTTTCCAAAAGTGAAAACGGTAACAATGGTTTTCTATAATATCTCAGAAAAGCAATAGCACCCTAGCACAGCACACATCTAAAGTGACTATCAGGGGAAGCAAAACAAGGGATTGTGATTCTGCACTAAAAATAGGACAGCAGAGAATTTCTGTCTTAACAGCAGCAGGAGGAAGATTTAATAGGGGTGTATGTAGCCAAGTGACTCTGAACGCTGACAGTTCCACGTACATCTATCATCCTGCACCCAATGCACACCCAGTGCTCACACCAGCCTCTGCCACCTTCTACTCTGGCATGCAGGACAGTCTGAGCTGCACACAATGGCTGGCTTTTTCAGTAGATAGGCATAATTTCACAATAGAGTTTTGAAGATATGTATGTATCTAAAACTGCTCACAGGCCAGGTATGAGATTCCATGGGCAAAAAAAAAAACCAAGTAATTAAAACTGATAGCAATTATTTACCTTGGAGTTACACTCTTAGAACTTTAGACAAGATGTGGAAAAATTGGTTTGTACCTAAATAGTGGAGATATTTATCAACCTCACTTCTTTTTATTTATTTCTGTCATTACTAATTTTTTGAGGAAAAGATTTTCAGACTAGGAATTATTGTTCTTACAATGAATAATTATTCTGGATTAAAGCATACACTGAAGGACAGTCAAGCACATGACAATTTTCATGTTGAGTTAAACCCTTCTGTATTTAACCCTCTAGTAATAATTTGCTGTAGCTGTAACGGTGTAAGACCAGTGGTCTTTAAAGAGGTGGATATAGGTGTGATATTTCACATTAGACCAGACAAAACACTAAAACTGGCTTTCTGGTACAGAACCTCAGAGAACTGAAGCTGATGTGACCATTTATTTAAATCCTGAGCGTCAATATAATTTACACAGCTACACTAGATGCAGAATCGTATTGCCTGCTCTACAGCCTATTTTTGAGACTTCTTTCCAATAACAGCACTGGCCAGAATAGCTCTTGTGCAATACTTTGTGCTACAATATCTATTTGGAATAGTTTGTTGCAGTTTCATCTGTGAACGATCTATTTTGTGTTACAGGTTTGTTTTTTTTTTTCACTTGGTGAATGTTGTAAATGTTACAATTATCCTGGAATAAAATAATCTGTATTGATTATTTTTGACATGGTTTTAATAAATACAACTTGTTTCAAAAGAGCAATATAGACATTAGTTATTAGACTTTCACTTTAAATTCATCAGATGAAAGATGCAATCATAGTATAATCTATTGTTATGCTGTTCTCCATCACAGATTTCTACTTAAGAAGAGCCCATAAAATTTACGTCTTTCTTGAGAAAATGCCTTTCTGTCTAAAATATTTCCGAAAATGTTATAAAAATGAGGTATAGAGAGAAAAGGCTCAATATAGATTGGAATTTAACAGTTTTTCATGCAGAAACATTTTTAATGCAGAATCAGAGCTGCTGTAAGTCATGCTGATGACTGTAGATTGCATTGTGGTTGACTCTTTCATTTTTTCTAGGTAGTTTTGGACTAATATCTACAGGAGAAGAGGATCTTCCTTATGAATACTAGGAATCTTCTGATCTAAAATTTAGGTTTTTAATTGCAAACTGAGATGTATTCACCTGAGAAAGAGAAAATAGATTGCCTCGAGCCTTTTCAAATCACAGGTTTTTTCTGATGAGCTGGACCACTGCTTTGTTAATACATTATTTCAATACTGTCTTCCAAATTCGTTTGATTATCCTTTTCATGACACACTTTTGTATTGATCAATACAGTAGTTGCAAAAGAAATTTGGAACCGTGTTTCTGGTTTTACAACTACATCTGAAAATAGCTTGTGGTGGCACAATGCATCCTCTCTGTTGGTTGCCTCGATGGAATAAAAATAAAAGAACCTGAGGTGAAATTTATCCTTTGTGGAAGACTCTATATTTAATATAAAGTATCACTGAATTCCAGTTTTGTTGACTGGGCCCTCTTTGCATAACAGTGAGTTTTACCTTTAACCAAGACAAAGTTTACATGGACCCTTAGAGAGCCTTTCCAGAGTACAGCTGGTACCAGAAAGGGAGGAAGTGTGCATTCTGGTGATCAGCACTGGATCTGTTCTCGAAAGATGTCAGTCACCAAACCTGTCAAGATGGAATCTTGCTCAAACTCAAAATCAATCCATGAAAATAAGTTCCAGCAAGTAAATAGTGTCTTCCGTGGGTGAAGGAGTGAAGGGAATTGCAATTGTAACTTGTGTTTCCTCTTGTTTTTGTCTCGTGTCTATGCTATCCAAAGGCAGGTAAACAGTCTCCTCAGAGAGTGATCTGTTGCTAGAGAGGCTTGCCTTAGCAAGGTGGGACCAAGTGAATAACTCTCTGACATTTTCCATTCCAACAACAGCAGGACAGAGATCCTGAAATCATTCCCACTCTTTAAGGTCCCGCTGGTTACTCTGTGAACAAAGCAGTGATGAGAAGATTTTAGTTCAAGATTATGAACTTCATGTGTTAACAGAATGGTTCTTCCATTTGCTGTTCAAAACATGAGTAAATGGAGAACTGAGGGAAAACTAGACCTTTAAATTAGGTCTCAAGGGAAACAAAAATTTAATCCCTGCACATTGTAAAGAAAGCAGTCCATTCCAGCCATTATATTTGCTAAACAATGAAAATGATAGCAAACACTTCAAATACAACCAACTCAGACATCACAAATGACTCTTTAGAGCAAACACTCTGGGTTTGTGCACAGACATTTGATGACTGATAAGGTTTTCTCCTTATCTGTGGCACTGGTGAGCTTCATGAACATGAATGAACTTGGAAACAGAATCCCTCAGGTCTGTTTGGGGCTAGAGGCAATTGCATCCCCCCTTATAGAAAGAATTTTGTATTGACTGTGCAGTTAGCAACCAGGATGTCTGCACTGTCATGGTTTATTTTCTAATTACAGTTCAAGATGAGAGAATTCAAGAGAATTTGAACTGTACTTCAGAGAAGAGGGATATGAAAGGTTCTGATTTTACTCTGTAAATTTTCTCCAAGCAAAATGATCAGAAAATTACAATGAATCCAAGCAGTTTGTTTAGTGTGGTTCAAATTACAGTATCTATGCATATTTACATTACAATCCTTTTTGGGGTTCTCATTGTCTGTGTCTTCCTCTTCATCTTTTTTCCTCTCAGATTTTCATCATTTTCTGCCATTTCCTGGCTTCATGACTCTTTCTGACAAACCTTCTGTTGCTGCAAGGTGCACAAACATGCGTATGCAAGGACTGAGCAGAAAAGGGGCAAGTTGTCAGAAGTATGATAATTGCCCTACTTAATGTATGCATATATGCTTTCACATTAAAAGCATGGTGCCAATCATTTAAATTCAGGTAATCAGTAGGACTGTGAGAAAAAAATATAAATACCTGGCAAGGTAGTCCATTAATTTTTAAATTTTCTATTTTAATATTGTTTTCCAAATCAAGAAGATGAAGGAGGGGAACCACTTCAAGGTCACCAGCTTAGGAAGAGCTTATACAATTTGATGACAAAATCCACAAGGAGAAAAGATTAAACACTTAAATGCACTAATTTTTTTTCCAGCTTGGAATCTTTTCCTTTTTTTCAGCTGTTGGTCTCCCTCAGCCAAAACAGCTGTGTCAAACATCTATGTCGACACTGGCACTCCAAAGGTTGGCTTCCCTTCCACAGTGCCATGAGACAACAAATGGCAACAATTCTGTGACTTCCCCAGTGAGAAAAGAGAGCTGCTGGCTCACCACATTGTGAGTCTACAGTGAACTACTTACTGGAGCTCTGTTAATTATTCTGAACACTTTTATGGACTTCACAAATAGGAAAAGAATATAATTTTCCTGACATGTCTGAATGGGATCAGTTACTGATTCTTTCTCTCTGCTTCTTTCTCTCTCCCTCTGTATGTATACATGTATGCACGTTTATATAATCGCATGCTCTGAAGAGGGCTTCTTAAATACGCAGTTAAAAGCTTGAAAGACACAAATGAAAAACAGTCAAAACTTTTTTGCTGCAAACTTAACTTTAATAGGAAGCTTGAGAGCTACTTTCAAAAAACTAACTTAAAAAAAAGAAATACTAAAGCAAAAAGGTATCTTCCTTGTAGGGAAGGCAGCACAGTTAAACATTTCCTTCAAGGTTCTGTTATGGCACATTTTAATTATAACCTATTTTAATTTTCTTCTACTGAACTTCTGTCTTAAACTCTGCTTTCTTCCATGCAGATTTAATATTCTTAGTTATAACAGGATTACATCTCTATAGAACTGGAATTGTGCAGAAGAAAAGAAGAGGCAAATTTGTGGAGGATGAAATACTAAAATGCGATCTTTAAAATCAAATACTAAACATGATTGCATCTTGACAGACTTATCCTTAGAATTAATGTACTTCCATCCTTCCAAGATAATCACACAGTAAAATAATTTCTTTTTGTCCCCATCGTAGAACAAGCGACATAACAAACTATAGTAAGAAGTGCTAAAAAATAGATGCTGACCAAAAATGTGACTTAGTGCACTTTTTTTGTTGTTCTTGCTTCTCTTTCACACACATGTTCTTTTCAATTGCTTATTTTTGCATTTTGTTTTAAACAACATTGATATCAAAATGTTTTCATGGCTTTCCTATACATTTATACACATATACAAACATACACAGGTATACATTGTAAATGACTCGGTATTAGTATCTCATTACCCTCATCATAGCCTCACAATAATACATATTCATTCTCTGGGAGAATGATGTTTAGACAAAAACAAAATAAGAAGACTCTCAAGTATTCAACCTGAAGGGCTCAGTTGCGTATTACAAAGAAAGGCAAGATTAAAACAAACATTACCATTGCAATAGCCTCTATTTATCTACAAATGCCATCTTGGTCTCTAAAGGATATTTCAGGATCTTTACAGGTTTTGCATAAAACTGATGTGGAAGAGTGGGTGTGCAATGGCATTTAACAGAAAGAGCATCCTAAATATGCAGTTGCCTACAGAATCAGGGTGAGGATTGACTACCAGTATATATGAGAAAAATGTCATCATGGCAAAGTCGTTATGCTTTTTGGCCACAGAATGAAAATGAGTGGGATATTGTACTACAGCAGGAAAAATGTGGTACTTTCTGTGGAGTAGGAGTTGCTCGCTCCATTGCAATCATATGTGAGTTTGGAATCAGACCAAATACAACTTATCTGAAAAGGGTGTAAAGGTCTAGGGGGTTTGTTCTCATTATAGATCCAATTTATGCCAGTTACAGAGCCATGAATTTGGAATAGCTGATAGGACACCACCATCCATAGTGAATTGCTGTTTTCGTACTCTATAGAGAAACACAGTCTAACCTATCTGCTGACAGAAACGACTTCAGGCTTGAACCCAGCCCAGCTCTGAGGTGCTGGCCAGCTCCAGTGGGTCATGGCGTTTGCCCCTGCACCTCCCAGCTCCGCTGGCTCTCGGTGTAGACCGTGCTGCCCACAGCAACAGCTGAGTGTTGTCCCCACCAGCACATACCCTGGCCAAGGAGCCACACTTGCACTGACCTCCCAGCAGCGGAGAAAAGCCCATTTCCAGATCAAACCAACATAGCCGGTAAGTGATGAAGGTGACTAACTGTTATGGCCAATATGAGAAGTGAAAAATTTCTGTTGGATTTTGGGATAGCTAAAGTGGCTTTCTTCTCATTTATGCAGTGTGCATCTTTAACTGCCCTTCCCCTGACAGACGAGTACCTTTAAAACTAAACAAACACACAGTGTGTCCAAGCATGTCACCAAATGACCTCCGGCTACCATTATTGATGAGTTACACCTGTTTGCCAGCAAATACCCTCCTTATCACTGTCATGTGAGTAATCAGGTAAATGTTTGAGTAAATAAGTCTGCCCAGTATGAGGCCCTGGCAGGTCTCTTCACCAGATGCAAAGGGAGACCCTCTAGAGCTAATGAGGAGGTAAGGCTCCCCAGTGGCAGAGAAGTTCATTGCTGGTTGTTTTACCATGATTCCAAAGAGCCACTGTAAGGACCAAACTAAATTTAGAAACTAAACTTTACAGACCACAGTTTTCTCCAATTCAGATTCTGGCATGGCACAAAGACACACACACACACACACACACACACACACACACACACACACGTGTTGGTATTCATGGACATGCCTCAAGATAGTCCCTAATGAGCTGGGTCAGGCTGTGAGCAACTCAAACAGCAAGCTGGGGTGCCCCCAAGCCCAGCTGTGAACAGCAGCATAGATAGTGTTATGGCAACAATAAATCAACCTTCTGCCTGCACAGGAAAAAGGCTCTCATGTCTCATATTCACCCACCTGTGAGGGAACCTGAGATCTGGGGGCCTTTCAGCTGCTGGTGCCTTTCCAGCTGCTGGTGCATTCCCTGGAAACGCAGTGACCAGGGACTGCAGTATTTGTTAACAGACTGTCTCAAGCAGTGTCAGAACTAGAGGGCTAAATAATGCTTGTGTTAAGATAGTGTATGTTTGTCATGAATGCACAGAATAAAGGAAGGATTTGAGAGCCCAGGTGAGCAAAGCAATCAGTCAGAATTTGGCAGCTCCAAGAAAACACACTCGAAAAGAGGATGGGCAAGAAAAAGGGAGTAATGGGACCCCTTCCCCACCCATCCCAAAGTATGTCAAGAACACACAAAGGAGCAATCTCTGTCATCACAGGCATTTTGTGCAGTCTTTTTTCAAATATTCCACAGGAAGTATGGCGCTGCCCTGCCCCTGCTTTAGCCCCTCTCTAAATATCACCATTTAGCATAGTCTAAGCAGAGTCAAGGTTGCTCTTTTTTTCTTTCTTTCTCTGCAAATTATTGCTTTGTTCACTACTGAAAATGATAGAGGCAGGTGTTTGTTTTGCTTACCTGCTCAAAGAGTAGGTAAATTATTATCTGAAGTTCATGCCACAAATATATTTAGTTCTTATCTTTAGTAAACATTTAGTAACAGTGAAGCTCTCATTATCAACACGAGCTACGTACCGAAATCCCTTCCCTCCCACCCTGATGTCTTTTACTCCAGAGCTAATAAAATGCTTTCAGTTACAGAGCTCTGCTCACACACAGACATGTGAAAAACGTGTGTGTGAATTGTGTGGCAGAGGCACTGTACATTGCATTGCATTAGAGGGCTCACGATAAAGAATTGGTATGAATGATTGGAATACCAGAATGAAAACAGCTTAGAGGATAGTGTTCAGTACTGCAGCATCTGCTAGTGCTGCTATAAATAAAGAGTTATAAACAATTCCTTATTATGAACTCTAATTTCAGGAATTTATAACCTGGATGTTAAAAAAAAAAACCCCTCCAGATAACATTTAGAAAAATACTAAGTTTGGATATAAATTTTACTGAATACATGGTTAGATATATGTACAAAATCTCTATTTGTAAATCTGTAATTTTCTATCATTATTTATCTATCTATCTAAGACATATCATACTGGCTTCAAGAACTCTTTCTAAAGTCAGAGAGTATACCCTTGAATTGTTAACTAATGTTTTTAATGGGAAAATTCAGTGCTGGAGATTTGCTTTCTTTACGTATTAAATCATGGAGTCATATTTAAAAAAAAAAACAAATTCTCACACCCGAAATTCTGGAATTCCTTGGTATGTACCTTGTAGGTCACCAGTGAAAATGAACCTGTCCACTCTGTCTCTGCATTAGCACTGGAAATGAGCTGCACAGCCTGTAACTCTCCTTGAAAGAAAGGCTCAGGAGTGTAATTATTCTCTATACTTAAGAGATCTGGTGCCAAAGAAAAGGTATGAATATTAAAACCAAACCACTGTTTTTAAAAGGAGGATGTATATTTGAGTCTCTGGCCCTGTGTACCTTTATGTGTTCTTCTAAATTAGTCAGAACATCTACCATCAGGGACATGGCTTGTTACCTCTGCTCTGACTGTGCAGAAAGCCCAGGTCTGGCAGCCCACACAGTGGCCAGGACAAACCCTCCACCACAGCCTGTGGCACAGGAGTAACACCACCTGTGCCAGGTGGTGGAGGAATTGGGCATCCAACATCTGCTCAGATTTCAGCTGAAGAAGCTCCGAGTCATCGTGACAATTGCAGTCAGGTCTCATGAGAGCAGCACACATCTGTGGGGATCTCAGGAGATGGTAGCTACCATGCTTATGTGTTCTCCTGTTCCTGCTTCAGCTCCTGTTTGTGTAACTGAATATTTGCCACTGATTGCAGAGGGACTAGCACTTCATCCTCTCTTTCTACTGCCCTCTCAGCCTAGTATCTGCACCCTGCTCCATAAATGCAATTTTAATCAAATGGAGAAAAAAGGATGTATTAAAAAGTCACGGAATGGCATTTGGATTTGCCAAGTGCAACAAAGGATGCAAAGGATTATAGAATAAAGTGGTGCAAAAGGCAGATGGACCTCTGCACTGTTCATTTCCCAAGTACAATGAGATTTTTCTGTGTTTATGACTTGATACTTTACTCAAAAGCTGTGGAGAAGTAGCAGTCGTCTGTAGTCAGGAAAACCTGACCGTCAGGAAGAGAATATCAGCAAACGTAGGCAGGTATGAAAATAATTTCTAAAATCAACAGAGGAGTTCAGACATGCTATATCAAAATAGTGTTGTTTCAGAAAAATGATGTGATGTTTCTTTGCTTGGAATTTTGTAAGTATTTTGGGTGACATGTTTTTAACATATCAATTATTCAGAGCTATTATTTAGTGTAAGATAGATTTGGCTTCATGCAACCTTTTAATAAATAGTAAGCAAAACAGGGAAACATTTGCAGTAAAAACTAAGAAAATAGGATAGGCTTATTAATTCTCTTTAGATTGTCAAATAGGAACAAATCAGTGAGGAAAAAAATAGTAGACTGATTTGAAAAACAAAAACAATGCTGTATCAATACAACTTCACAGTTGAAATTCACTGGGAAAAAATGTGGTTTAGTTACTAGAAGTACCCTTCAGGTCCTTTATGGAAGGAAATACCTGTGACCCATCAGGATGTGGAGGGTCAGGCACTGTGATTGCAGGTAAGGTTGAGTGAGCTAGTGTCAGGTGCACGAGGTGAAAAGAGAGAGGCACACTTAGCTCTGCACTCTGGCTGAAAGAGCGGCTTGTAAGGGTGTTGACGTAAATAGTCACTTGCTTTTCACACACAGTCTCCACATCCTGCATCACTGCTGGGAGTAGTAGAATAAATGATTCTGTGGGAGGGGAAAAAATGGCTACTGAAACCCTTTCTATTAAAGTCTATTAAATAGTGTAAAGGTGTTTAACAAAAAAACCAAACAAAACCCAAAAAAACCCCTGTGTATTGTACCCACAGATGTACAACCACAGCTTTAGTCACACAGTCAAGGAATATAAAAAATAAACAGTCACCTATCCCAGCGCCTTTGAACAGTACGCAAATCAGTCAGGAATGGCATATAAACAAAAAAAAAATTGCAGATAAGTGAAATGTTTCCTGGCTCAAACACAAATTCCTCAAAAGCTATCATTTATCCAGTATTTGGTTCAGAATAGAATATTGCTTGACAATTCCACTTTTCATGCTTAGTTTTTAGAGTTTTAAAACACTGAAAGACACTTCCATACTTTCCTATGCCTCTAGCAGGGTCTATCCCTGTTTTGAGCATATGCTTTCCCAGATAATGCATGCAAAAATATCCTCAAAATATTCAATCACTGTATTATCCTGAGAAATGGTTTAAATTAGGAACAGTTATGCAGAAATTAATACAGCTCCACAGACAGAGCCACAGCTCACATCCTTGTATTCAGACTACATTGCTTATTACACTAAACACTAAGAAGACACTAAGTCTTCTTCCACTTCCTACTAGGAGAAGGCTCAAACTGGACATATCCTTATGAATTTTATGCAATAAAGATGAAAAATTTAGGGGAGTAGACCATAAACTGCAGCATTTTTTTTTTAGTGGGGGTTTTGGTAGCTTCAATTTCATAAGCAAAAACTCACATATCCTATCAAATATTTATTCCTGCTCCTTGTAAGTGCTCTTCATCTTCTAAGAAGACAACTTGCAAGAGAAGAGTATTTGGTCCAATGATCATGAATTTTGTATCAAAGTTATTAGTTCTCAGCTTTAATGCTCAAACAGTTGTTCTTAGTGCTCTCAGCTAATTGGAGAAATATTTTCAGTTTAATTTACAAAACTTGTGATTCCTGTGACAGCATCAGAAGTATTATTTTGAGAAACAGGGCTCTTTCCCAGCATCAGAGATAAGGGAAAACCTATGGTCCCACAGCTACAGAAGCAATTTTAGACTGGATAAAATTCTCATTATTTGGCAGTTTTCTGTGTGCTTTGCAACAGGGAATTCCTAAAAAAAAACCCACAAAAAAGTGTATGCTCATATGTACTCAACACACAAGTAGGAAACAAGTTGAGGAAAAAAAAAAGAAGGAAATTCAGACTGATGGTCATAACTCTCTCTCCATTAAGCGGAGCAAAGCTACTACAAGCATAGATGAACATTACTGCAATACTGCAAAGGAGCTAATGCAAGTGTGCCAGACGATGCCGTCATCTTGTACCATCTCGTGACTCAAGCCGAATGGGAATGTGGATTACGAAGGTGCTTGGCTTGAGATGGTGATAATGGGAAGCTCAGTCTGAACCAAACACCTCATCCTCCTGGCTTTGTTAGGTTGGTGTCTCTGGGGACACTGGAGGAGCCTGGGCCTGAGTGACACCTTGAGCTCCAAGTGATTTGGCAATCTGCACTAGCCTGTGATAGCCTGAATTTGGTCACTTGACTGGCAGAGTGATTGTTATTGCAAAAGAGTGCAGCATTACAAAAAAGCTGTGAAAATAGATGACTATTGATTTGGTAAAGGCAAGTGAGCATATTGGTGAAATACATACTCTAGTATGCATACTTTTGTGCTAACAATCGCATTTATCCCTTAGACATTTATGGCTTCTTTAGAAATTTTATTGTTGTATAAATTTGTACTTAGGCACCTTATAAAAGTAGAGTTCTGACAGCATAATAGTCCATAAAGAAAACACAGTTTCAGGAACTGGACTAGAGATTTTGTGGTTTGCCATCTTAATGCAGTGCCACTCAAAAATACTAAAACCAGATTTTGAGACCTTGAACAGCCTTTCATGATATGCAAATAGACCTTCTTCCTTCCTAAAAGCACTCATCAAAAATGGATCATTAGTTTGATATCAGGTGAATCCAGCTGCTTCCTCTCCATATTTACATTCAGAGAATATGAAAGCCTTTCTAAAACATTACCAGCAGAAAATGCACTGGGAAATTCAAAGGTTTCCAGTACACAGAGTTTTAGCTCTGTAATTTTTTCCCTCAAAGTGCCACAAGAGATAATGTATTAATCATTTGTCAAATTACTATTTTCAAATCCAAGCTGTTTATTATTTTTAGTTATTTAGGTGCATGAGGACAGAAAAAGTCTTTTATCACTCTCTAATATATTTCCTACCTATTTTAGATGAAAAGCAGATCAGGCCAAATGTTCAGCAAATTAGAAGAACAACATTCACTTTCAAGTTGTTTACAAGGTGAAGTTCAAACATGCAAAAATATTTTAGGGTAAAAATATTGTCATTCACTTACATCTAGTAAATAGACCTGGCAGACTGCTGTAACACAATGGTTGCACATAATTTTTAATATTGTATTAATAAAGCCAGTTGTAAATTGGGATGGTGGCTGTGATGGATAATTGTGACTATTAGACACTAACAAAATTCGTATTAAAAGGAGCTGTGGCTTCAAAAGTTTACTACTGTAGTTCTAATTTGTAGGTAGTATCTATAATGAATTAGTAATAACCTGAACTGAAAATTCACAACAGTCTTCATACTTAATCAAATAATGCTGCACTAATTAAGTTTGCAACAAAAAGTTAATTCCTTGGAAAAACTGTATAATTTTTGTAAAATAAGTATTATGAAGACAACTCCTTAACCTTATAGTATTTTAGTTACCACTAATTTTTGAATTGTGAATAAAACAAATATTGGATATTTATGGGAATTCCTTATGTCTTTTCCACAGTTCTGCAAAGTGAAATTGTTTCTGGATAGGTAAGTTCCTCTTAAGCTTATCTGAAATACAGTAATGCAAACAAAAAAAATGTGTTTCTAAGTTTTTAGGTATGTGTAGTTGTTGTATTAGGATCCTTCAAAGAATTTTTTTTTCTGCTCATGCTCCATTTACAAAGGGGAAAATGATTGAATTTGCTTCACTGAATTGAACTTATACAGCTTCCTGCTGGGTTCTGGGGAGCATTTATGGCACACCACCTGGAGGGCAGCTGCTCTTTTCTCCTAGGCCTGAATATCATTAAATTTCAGCAGCAACATGACACACTGTAGAAAATTTTGTTTTAAGACTGCACTCTTCTGTGTTGTTGTTGTCAAGAGCAAAGAGAAGTGGGGGCAGGGGGAATTTCTGGAAAGCGAGAGTGATAGATTTCATTCCTTGTCAGCAAGTGCCAACAACCAGGAAAGGCAGAAGGACTGGAAGTANTTTTTTTTTTTTTTTGATGGTGGGTGAAAAAATAGCGACCTGGAAGAAATGTATTTGAAAACAGTGCATTGTCTTTTTGTAAATATAGGTAATTATGGCCTGTGCTGACGCATTCACAATTTAACTTCATATTTGAGCAGCAGAATATCTTCACTTAAAAGAGAAGAGCAATTGCTAGCCTTATCTTGCACGTGGGTGACATTGCAGCTGCCCTAAGAACTCATTTTCTTGTAGCTATTTGCTTAAGCATTTCACTACCAGATTAAGCTGAAGACAAGATTGCAGTGAAATGCTGTGAAGCACTGCATAATGCCTGTGCCTTCCAAGGCGACCAAGTAACTGTGGCTCAGACCCTCTATGGGTTTTACACATTTTGAACAAGCTTTTTTCAGCACAGTTAAGAAACCTTTTGTACGAAGAGGAGAGGTAAGATGGGACCAGCTTGTGGCACCTCACATCTATTGCTGTGTTTCAGGTTTTTTCCCTCCTCTAGTTTCCAGCCTTTAAGTGTCAAACCCAATGTGAAGAAAGGACTGCATTCCCCTGGGAATTACAAGGTATGGTCCAGCTCTCTGTGCTTCTTATAGTCTTACATTCCCAGAAGTCTACAGAGGTCATCTTGCCAGTGTTAGCAGGAAAACTGGCACAATGATCAGAAAGAACAATCTATATACAGTAAATGCTATCAATGTGATTGATCTGCTCGGTGCCTTGCTAAAAAATGTTAGTATTTTTCAGTGGACTATAACACTTAACTCTTATTTTTGCACATTTTGACCTCTACATTTCCCTCCTTCTTTCCACATCGCACCTTTTCTCCTCACCCTCTTTGCTAATTGCATCAGTTCCTGATTCCCCTCTCATTCCTCCTTAGTTCGCCACTAAAATGCCTAATAGCAACATAAGATGGTCTCTAAAATGAGCTGGAGTGTTGTAGAATTGACCACCAATTAATATTGCTGTGCAATACAAATGACTGACAATTTCTTCTTATAGCAAAATTCAGAAATAGGGATTTTGCCAAAATCATACTGTTACTGAAAATGTATTGCTTTCAACAGCAGCGAGAAATTACTGTTACAGATGAGAAAATCTCAATAAACTTAAAATTCACATTTCTTTTTCATTTAATTTAAAAGTTTGTTTCAAATAGAACAGCTGACAGAAAGTTATATCACTTTCTTTCAAATTGAAATATCTATGCTCTCATGCAACATTTCTAAATCAGAAGTTTTTATAGTATTCTTCTCGAGCAGCATTTCAACCAGCAGTTCCAGTTATGTCTGGGTAGTCTTTCAAAATTCACAGTGACTACAAGTATTGGCACTTCGGGAACAACAAAGGACCCCTGATCTGGACCAAAGAATCACTGTGCTAAGCAGAGTGCCACACAGAGGCACCAGGTCATGGATAAATATTTTGGGTTCCTGAGAGAAATAGTGGAATGGTGACTACCTGACTTGGACTTGATGGCTTAAGAGTGTAGTCAGGACTGGTTTTCCCTCATGGCCACCAGAACTGACTAATGCTAAACTTTTTTGTGGGAAGAAAAGGTATTTGAAACAATTTTAACTCTTGAGTATTAGTTGAAGAAACTAGCAAGGATCAATGTTTGTAAAGCAGCTCCCATCACTGAGATTACACTGAGTAGGAGCTTCAGGACCAGCACTTCCAGTTGATCCAGAATCCTAGATTTACATACAAAATTATTTTGTTTCTTGAGGGAAACAATATTTGCCATTCTGAAAGCCAGAAGGGCCCGGGTGGGAGAGAGGCAGATTCCAAGTGGGAGGTGAGGGTGCTAAACTGTTTTCAAAAGAAAACAAGAATCAGGCCCACATTTTCCAAGCTCAGTGCCCAGGGAAACTAGAAAGGCTTTTTCTATATTGCAAGAAAACTCATACTTAGTGAAGCCATTGAGTTTGTCTATATTTCTTCTGCCACAGCAATCTTGCTGGAAATAAAAGCCTGCATACAATGAACACCAAATAATGGATTTTCAAACTAGTATTGAAATGAAAAAGATCTCTCTGGGTAAGACTGGTGTCTAGATAAAATGTAAATTCAATCTCTCTGTGAAGCACTTGTGAATAATCAGAAATGCATACAGTCACTAAAATACATTACCAGAATAACACAGAAATGGAACATGACAGTATTTTTTTTCTGCTGGAGAATAGAAGTAGATGGTTCTCCCAAATACTTATCTATTTCAAGAGAAAACTGTTCACATACAAAAACCCCCATGCTTTCTTTTCACATATCTCACTCCTTGGGTTGGCTCCAATTTTGATCTTTACCCTGTCCCCAGATGGGAGCAATTGAATGGTACAAGCTGTCTTTTCAAACCTGACTCCTCAGTGTACTTATTCATTTAGTCTCAGGACTGCAGTGAAGAGCCCACAGGACTCTAATGGGGAGAATTCCAGGGCTATTCCTGTCCTGCCAGGCTCATTGTGTAGCCTTAGATAAATTATCTTAGCACTAGTTCAGACCTTCCTTTCCTGCTTTGTTTTGTTTATCTGTAAATAGCCAAATGAAGAGCTTGGAGAGCACTCTGAACTTGTGTGTAGCTAGTTAGCTGCCCACTTTCTTCTCTTGAAGTTTGGGAAGTGAAGGAGAAAGGAGATGCAAGGTATGCAGAAGGAGTTGAACAGACCTCTGTTAATCTTATTCACAAGAGATGTGATTTCTTACCGTGAATTTACCCTGCAAGGTGAGGCATATACTGGACTGTTTGTACCTGAATGAAGGGTTTGGGCACATACTCAGGATTTGGGGCAAGTCTGTGCTTAATAAATGGTTCTCTCTACACACTACTCAGCTGGCAGCACAGACATTCCCCTGGGTGACATAGCCAGGTCCTTCCAGGCAAACCAGAGAACAGAAATCAGGAAAAGGTTTCTGGCTCCCTGTACCATCCTTTTTTGACCAGTACTGATGGTGCAAGCAGAACCCCAAAACTGCAGCTCCATTCTATAAACTGCTGGTAATAATTTCTTATGCCAGACTTCACATTGTCACAAAATATCAACTGCTGTGCAAATAGTGAGTACAATTAATTATTAATTTCTCGTTTATTATTGACTGACCACTTTTTCAAACAAACTATATGATAACCTGTAATAAACTCTTTCTATTTGCTGTTCTGTCTTAACAATTCCTAGCACAGCAAAACTGAAAAAATAAGATCAAGTCTCATCTGACTTACAAAGATCATTAGTAACCATGTCTTGTACGCAAGAACTGGATTCGGGCCATGCTGACACAAGACAATCAGTTTTCTATACTTGCAGGATGCTGTAATGAAATGCCTGATTTGATGAAGTTAGAGGCGTTATGATATTTTCATCATTGTGTAATAAAGCATCAGGAAACCCTCAAGCCTCTAATGTTATTGAATATCTTGGTGGTGTTAATATTAACAGTGCACAGTTTGCAGCGTAAGGGAAGGAGGAGGGAGGAGGACGGATGGTTTGGGCTTTTAGTTTAAGGTGAACAATCTTCCCCAAATTAATTTGTTCTCCATCCTTAAGTGATTGGTACAGCCAGGGTTTTGCATGCACCTGGAATCTCCTAGCGTATCCATAAATAAGAAATAGTGGGTAGAATAAGTGAATGTTTCTCATTTTTACTACAAAGCAAAGGCTATTAGGGGGAACAGTATGCTCGGGTTTTTTCAGTTACCTGGTTTTGGTGAATATTTCATAATACTCTGTTAGGAAGTGAAAGAACACAAAGCGATTTTTCATAGTAATTACTAATGTACTTTTATACGCATATACAGTTCTCATAGGTTAATAACCAAATTTATAACAAATTAATAAAAATAGAAAATTAAACCCAGAATTAACTGAACAGCTACTTGCCCAGAGTCACACTCAGCATATTTAATTCATTCCTGTGAATTCAGTGGGACTTTGTGTAGAAATAAAATAAACAGCATTTCTATGTGCCTTCATTGTTTAGCTACTGTACAATTTCTTTTGACTGCTGATATTATTTATAACTAGGAGGTTTGTTTGTTTGTCTTCCATTTGGAAAAAAAATTAGGCAATAAAACATTTGTTAAATTTATTTCATTTTTAAACAATGGTAATAGAAAGATTTACATGGACATAACAAAACAAAGATATAAAGAGCTTTATAAAGAACTTCATATAACCTTTTTTTCTCTAAATTCTACAACCAATAGGAATATTATGTGGTTTGCTTCTTTGTTCAGTAATGAAGCTCTAATTTCCATTTCCACTGTACAGCTGTTGCACTTCTCTCACTTGGATTTTGCCTGTACAAGCCCAAGCTCAGGATTACCAGCAAGAACAGTCGGGGGGAGAAGTCAGGGCAGCCCAAAAAGCCCACATTGCAGCTTATCCAAGCCGAGCTCCGCCAAAGCCGGGCACAGCTCAAACAAACATCTGAGCTGGTCCCTGCTGGGGGACTCTATGCTGATCTGAGAGGACAGGTCACATTATGGCAATGACCTTGAGTATAACTCAATTTTCTGATTAGGAAATGGCATGGGACTTAGGTGGCATTTAGGGCAAGGCCCTTCTAAGCAAAACCCCTGCAGATTTTTGCAGAATCCTGATCACTGTGTGAGTCCTGTAAATTGAAATCTCTCAGGCATATGCCTCAGAGTAGCTTTTCGCTTCCTCTATAATGGTGTATCCAAAGGGCAGTGATCAGCAGATCTGAATCCAGTGAGCAGGTGGGACATGAGATTTGCTAAGTGTCTCTCCTGCAGGTCATGTTGCTGCCTCCTTCATGATAGCAGACCCAAAGAAAACTCCCTGTGTCCATTTTATAGGTTCCAATGTTATTTGGCTGTCATTGAGGGCTAGGCCAGCTGCAGCCCTCCACTGCTCTATAGGAAGAAGAAAAAGGTAAATGATAAATCTCCATGTCTGTGTCTATTCAACTGTGCACACGCTTTATATCTCTAATGGGTATATTGGTGTGACGCCTAAAAAATACATTGTTACGCATTTTTGTCACATCCTTGCTAAATTTCCACATTCTAAAGAGCCTGAGGGACTAAAAGGACTTCCTTCCCGCCTCGCACCCAAAATGGTAAGCAAATGCAATGCAGTAAGTATGATCATCATTCTAGACTTCACGATGAGAAGCTTTAAGCATATTGCATAAATTAAGTACATAATGTAATAAATCCTATATGAGTTGTAAATAGTCTGCAACTAAGCAGGTTAACTGGCACACAAATGTGAAATATTACACAGTGAAACCCGTGTGCCCTAAGAGACTACCCTAGGGTACTGACAAATACTTTACAACATCAAATTACCCATATTAAGCAAACTGGCTCTGCAATTTAGACAGAAAGGGCCTATAATTGGTTCAGGGTACAACACTTTTTCCTAAGAGACCTGCTAAAACACTGTGGATTTCAATGTCTATAGGCCAGCAATAGAAATGTATAGCATTATGAATAAACTCTGTCACTTTGATTTGTTTTGATCTTTGTGCAAGATTTCATATCATTCAAAATAAAACATGTTAAAAATAAGTGTTTTCCATTTAATTTCATGTAACTGGTGGCTGAATAATTAAGATAAAATTGTTTGAAATTCACACATTAAATTCACTTGCATCAATTTTTCAGCAGAAACAAGTAAACATTTCCATTTAAACAAGCCTAGAAATAGTAATTTCTGATATCAAATATCTGCAATATAATCTCTTATGGAATTCCCTCTACGTTTTTTCAAGTATGATTTTCAGACACTTTTAATAAGAGACACATCTCTTCTAAATTGTTCTTCTGCCCTAAAGTGATTTGGTAAAAATGGCACGAGAGGCTTTGGATTCATTATCACACTGATTTTTCTACCCAACGAGCTCAGTTTGCAAGTAAATTTCTAACTGCCAGCTGCACAAACTCAGCCTGAGTCCTGGATCCCTTCCATCTCATGCATCACCACCAGTAATAAATGTCCTGTATGCTAGAATATGCCCTCCATGGCATCTGTGCAATCCTAGTGCCATCCATGAATTTGCACAGGTGTTGCTGGGGGCAGACGTTCAAATCAATAGGGTTACACACAACTGGCTGAGGAAACTATCTCCCAAACAAAACTACCAGTACTACAATGATCTGCAAGTTGAGGAGGACCCTGCCTGACCCACAGAGCCGGGTTTTAATCTCACAACCAGGAAGAAAAGCGTTTTGTCTTGCAAACAAAAATGTGAGAGGGGTGCAATGCACGCAGAACATCCCAACACTATTATGCTGTTTCTTAGAGCATAAAATGGTTTTGAATGTACCTGTTACTCAAAATAAGATGCACTTTGCAATCAGGATATTGTGAAAAATCAGTAAGTGATGTATCTTGGTGTCTTAAAACATCTTGTTGTGTAAGATCAGTATGTCGGGGCTGAGAGGAAATGGCCCATCCATATTGTCCCAGTGAGACGGCACTGTCCTCCAACAATGCCTTAGGGGAGGGTGTTGGAGCAACAGCATACTCCAGGACTCACCAGACTTGGACTCACCACATAGCTGCAAGAATAGGGTTACTTTCTGCTCCAATTTTAAATCCTGGATTATTTCAACCCATGTACACCATCACTTTGTCTCCAGATGTCTTTGCTGATCACGTGTTTACAAACAGTAAGCAACGTTTCTAGGGCTACCTACAGGTAGCAGGCAGTTCAAAATCAGTGCTTCTGTCACAGCTCTGTTGTGTGGCCAGGACTAGAGCTGGGCATTGAACAATGAGTAAGTGGAATACTTGGGTCTGGCAGGAGGTGAGTTAGGAGGGGCTGCTCCTGCTCCCACTAACAGCTTCTCTGGGCTCCAGCTGGACCCCTCCAGCAGCAGAGGGCCACACTGCCGGGGAAGATGCCACAATCGGTGCTGAGAGCCAGAAAACCACCCTCAGACTGCCCTCACCAGAGTGGTATCTGATGCATATACTTTTGACAAAATAAAAACTTTTTGCAAACAAAATCAAGGTGAAATACATCTGGATAACTTTGTCTGCATTTAGTTTCTGGATGTAAATTTTTTCTAGACTTTGATTAAACTAGTTCGTCCTTTCAAATGATTACTCTTTTTCAGTTAAATGAGTCCACTTCACCTCTTTATCTGAAGTTCGGTTGTTACACCTGTCAGCTCTGGGCACTTTCATTTTCAACACAAAGACTTTGTGTAAATCAGCCTTACACAATCCAAGAGCATGGATACCATGCTGAAAAGGGAGGAGAGGATACCATTTTCCTAGCAATGACAAGGAAGTTGGCTTTTTCATGTGAATTAGCATCTCAAGATAAAAACACTACGGAAGGGAAGATTTACCAAATCTTAAAAAGCACAGCCTGTGCGCCTTTTCACTATTTTATCCTGTGTTAGCTAACATGAAGACCACACTTATGTTTTTCCTTATGAATGCAAGACTCAAGGAATTTATATTTATTCCAGAGAAGATCTCTAGGAAATGTGTCTGTGAACTAACCTTGGGTGTGACCCCTCCGTTCAGAATTCATCATATGTTTTCTATTAAGACAAAACCCCCTTGACACTGTAATTCTTTCTTCCATTCTGAATCCGCAGCTTGTGACTGAAACCACTTCCCACACCTTGCAGAAGGTGCGTAACTCCAGCTTTCCCACACGTTCCGCAAGCAGAGTCATTTTGGGCTCTCCAGGCAAAAATCTGCAGCACAATTCAGAACAAGCAAGAAATAAATAGCCAAAAGAACACTGTACTCATAGTACTATTTAACATTAGAGTTAGCACAGTAAAAATCTTGGCTTTCAGTTTACTCAAATTTAACACAGAGAGCAGGCACAGTAAGGAGAGGGAATATCCTCCACTTTTTCTGAAACACTATTTCTTGAACAACATACTTTTTTTTGCTCATATTTAATTCCTCTTTGGTAGTCAAAATCCTGTAAGGACTGCATAAGTTCAGTCTCTTAAAAATGCATCACTTCACCTTTCTAAGCACTAATGGGGGTAGATGTAGGCACATTGGACCACACGCAAAGGGCCTATATTCCTGCATGAAGTGTTTCCTGCTGGCTTCAGGCCTTTGGAGGCACCTCACCATCTTCTCGCCTAAGAAACCTCAGTGCTTCCACTGCCGTTCTCATGCTGCACAGCACTCAGAATAACACATCCCCCAAGCTAGAGTACTGGGAAACCCAGTGTAGATGCAGGCCCACAAAAACAGACTCCATCCAAAGAGGAAAGCATTAAGCTCTTTAGTGAATCCTGTTTTCCCCACTTTCTGGGGTAGCCCAGCCTCCTATTGACCTAGATAATGGGAAGATGATTATTCATTTGAATTTCAAAAGAACGAGTAGTGGGCTGTTAGCTCTAACTGCTGCACTCTAATAGGAATATACATGCACACATACAATTATTGAACTGCTTTTAGAATATAAAATTATTTAACAGTAATATCTACTTATTCATGTACATGTTTTAATCAGATTTCTAAAATCATCAAGGTTTTTTTTTTTGTTTTATAGAGTTTTATAATTTGTCAGTCTGTTTCCAGCTTCATTATCTTTCTAGAGCTACCCTTAAAATACAACAAAAACAATCAAAACATAACATGAACAAGCATGAGAAAATAGGAATGCTGTTTATATTTAAAAGATCACTTTTGAGGAAAAACTGAAATGCTGCCAAGACACTCAGAAAATGAGGTATAACACAAAAATAGAAAAATGAGATTTATGAAAATTATGTGATGCCCATAGTATTAATGCACATCTTCACAGGGACACACACGAAGGACCAGAAATACCCCAGAAGTCTGGTGTAATGACAGTGGCTTCAAATTACACCAAAGCTTTATTAAAAATGATCTCTCTTGATCTTAATGTGTTAAATGTCAGATTCTGTCACCCAGGTGTATGGAGACCCAGTCTTATCGATATTGATTATATGGCTTCCATTGCAGTTGAATGAAAATTTTCCAAAATAGTTCATGGCTTTTGTAAAATGATTCAAAAAAACCAGCAGTACTTCGTGAAAATTCATTGATTTGATTCATTTCACAGGAAATAAAGATTCAATTTTCATTTGATCAGCTTGAATTTTATGCAATTATAGGACATAATGAAATCTCCCATAAATGCCAACAACAAATTAAAACATTTTGACACTTTTTATTTTGCAAAATTACACCACTATTTCTACCTGGATTCAAAACACATGTAAAAACCACAGAATCTCTCACTAGGTATCTGAATAGTGGTACTTACAGAAAAATACTAAGAAATAGGGTTAGGTGAGACATTGGTATTCTGCTGTCATCCTAGTAAGGGTCCCAGCAGCATCAAAGCTCCCTTCCTATGGGCAGTCAGGCACCTACACGGTCCCAAGACTCCTGTCCACATCATCATTACAAGAAACATACTCTCAATTTTTTCAAAGCCCTGGTATGCCCAGTCTGAGCAAATGCTCACCCAGATGGAGCGGGAAGTGCCAAACTCATAGTCTTCTTGGAAGGAATGCCCTGTCCTGCCAACAGCCCTCCCCAGAGAGACCACAGCTGACCACAGCTGCGATGGGAACTCAGGCACTCCCTCCCAGAGGTACTGCACCCTCTCCTCATGTGGTTTCTCTAGGTTTTAACATTTTATGACAGGTTGAGAACCCTGCCAGTCAAATTTTCCATTTTATCTCCTGTGTCTTAAAGGACAGACATTATTATGGAGCTAAATTGTACCACGAAGTGCAGTCACAGGGAGAGAGAGGTGGCAACAAGCCTCAGAGCAGGAATCATGGCTGGGGCAGCCATGGAGAGGCAGAGCAGTATTTTTCAAAATCCATCTTTACAATGAAGTAACTGAACCTTCTTCAGCTATGCCCTTTCCCTTCCCTCTACTCTGTACACCCAGCTGGGGTTGGGCAAGGAAAGGGACATAACACTATGCATCTGCCTCAAATGTATCCTTCACACTACACCTGACTCCTGATAAGTGCTGCTGAGACCTGGCAGCCCTAACTTATCCATACAGCTAAAAGAGGTGTGTGACTTTTTTTGAGTTTTCGTTTTTGTTCCTGTAACAGCACTAGCCACTCTGCAGCCCTATGATATCAGAGTCATATCATCCAAACACAGTAATTTTGCTGTATTCTGAGGAAAATGAACCACTGGGATAATTAGAGGATGATGTACCAGGGGACCTGCTGCCCCATTAACACCAGTTCATACGATGTGCCCTGGCAGAGGAGAGGCTGTGCCAGGGCTCATTCCTCTCACTGCCATTATGTCTGTATCCAGCCAGCAACCATCACAAAACTTATTAAACTTTTCTTTTCCTAAAAACTGCAAACGGTAGCTGTAAAAGCACAAACGAACCCACAAAACAGTATGTGAATTCATTTTCAGCATACATTTTGCAATTAAAATAACCATAGGTGCATAGCACACGGTCACCTTTGGATTTCAGACATTCTGCAATAAAAACAAACACGGCATTATCTGAATAGGCGGATCTGCTACGGCGTCCTGAATAACTTGATGCTTCCGGGAAAACAAACACACAAAGCAAACAAACAGAAAATCAGCACTGTTTGATGCTTTCTGCATATTTTCACCCTATACTTCGGGGAAGGCGCCTTTATCCTCCGCCTACACCACGCGGTAAGAGCCTCCAGGTGGGTGCGACGAGTCTCACGTCCCTCCTGCGGACAGCCCGGGTCTTCCCGGGGTACAAGGGGACCTCCCCCGCGCCGGGCACCGCCGACCAGCAGGCCGGGGCCGCCGAAGCACCGTCCGCATCCGCAGGGAACAGGGAGCGCGCCAGGCTCTACCCTGCGTCCTCTCAACCCCGTTCTCTACCGACCAGACACCGAAACAAGCCCTGGGACGGCAGGGAACCGATGCGCCTGGAGCGCTCCTCCGGGGGTTCAGGGGCCCAGCCCCGCCACGGGGGAGAAGGAGGCCATGTGCGGACCGCGGAGAACGCTGTGTCCC